>JAQGCC010000393.1:0-38734 GCA_034698905.1 Xestoiulus laeticollis
TACCAGACCCTCTACAATTATAAACTTTACAGACATATTTCCATGAAATGAAATATACATATACATAAACAAAAAATTGAAACAAATAATAGATTAATTATGCTAGGTCCTCGTACACTCTATTTGTTCCTATCAGTTTCCAAAATTAAATTAAATAATTTCGAAATAAAGGGCTTATTCTTGTATGCAACCCTCTTAATAGATGTTTTCTCCTGCAATATCAGAGTGCAGTGCCACATTATACATACAGAGAACAATAACAATAACCAGTGGACAACCCCTGACCAAATTAAGTCCGCACCTATGCATTTTCTAGTTTTAATTACAAGAAATTGGGGGAGATAATGAGACCTCCCCTCATTTCACAAATGAACCATATGAGGTGTCCTGATTGATACTCTTGTGATGGACCAACGCCCAGATCCATACTGCACGTTGATATACGAGAAGCAGGACATAATGTGCAGTTTCCGTATACTGATGTAACATGAGGGGGATTTTTTTTTTTTTTTGCAGATGGTCCCTTGCTGATTATCGTGGAATATGCTGAGTTTGGCTCCCTGAGATCTTATCTGCGCAAAACGAGGCGTTTGGAATGTAAAAGTTGCACTTCTGATGACAGTGGAGTTGACAGTATGGCTAATGGTAGTCAGGCTGACCATCCACTTAGCGACTATCAAGTCAATCCTCGTGATCTGTTGTCTTTTGGATGGCAGATTGCCAAAGGAATGGCCTATCTCAGTGATATGAAGGTAAATATTTCATTAACCTATTTATTCAACTACATTATGGTGGCTTGGACTCTTGGGATTTGGTGCAAAAGTTTGCTAATAATGCATATTAGCTTTTTAGTAACCTGATTCAGAACGATTTTTATGCTTTATGTTTGGGAACATATAGTGAAATTCGCTTATAGCGATGCCGGATTATCCGAATATAGCGATGCCGGATTATCCGAATATTGCGATGCTGGATTATTCGAATATAGCGATATTCCAGGTATAACGATTCCGAGCAATGTGTACGGTTGGTATGTTATGTACAGTAATTATGTTCGGATACTACGATGTGGGATATCTGGAAATAACAATACCACTTTGAAACGAAAAATGGTCCTTTCATTCGTCTATAGCGATTTTACATACGCATATACATGTAATGTAATGAAAAAATGAAAAATGTTCGTATTTTGTATTAAATTTAAGTCAAATTTCACTGCTGATATTTGTTTAAATTTTGAATGCATGAACTATAAAACTATAAATTTTATCATATTATTGAATCATATTATCAAAATAATTGTATACCAATATTTTCAATATTGGTATACAATTATTTATACTTTTTTCCAGTTGTAGATAAACGGTTTCAATATTTTATTTTAAGTTTTAAATTTCTTTTTAATTTACTGATACCAAAACGATTTAATAGATGCATGTAAATCGTTTTAGAGTTGTATTTCTGTGTACATATACTAGTATGTACATTCTTGTTATTACATCAACGATTTATTTTTCATAAATCCGGATACAACTATGTTTAGATATAACGATCTGATTTCTTAGGTCCCTTGTAGATCGTTATAAGCGAATTCCACTGTATATTAGATGTTATTGCTTTAAAAAAGATAAAATATAAACGTAGAAGAATTTTAGGAAAATTTTCAGATTTGCTGCATGATGGAACATTCATCACAAAATCGTATTTGAATTGTGGGAATAAAATTGAAAATTTAGGATTTAATTTTTACAATTTTAGACTGTTTTTATTTTCAATAGCTCGTTCATCGGGATTTAGCTGCAAGAAATATCCTTGTCGCTTCTGGAAAGGTGGTCAAAATTTCTGATTTTGGTCTGACGAGGGACGTGTATGAAGGCGATGCCTATTTCAAGAAAAGCATGGTGAGATACTGTATGATGTTAATTAGATTGCCATGGTCGGTTGAATCCTATTACGAAAAAATAAACATAATTGGCAGCTAGTTTTGTTGAATAAATACTAAAATTTGCGTTTTTGACTCTATTAGGGGCGTGTCCCCGTGAAATGGATGGCCATAGAATCGCTTTTAGATCACATTTATACAACGAAGAGTGATGTGTATGTTAAATTTATAATTTCATTTGGCATATACAATTATGCCCCAAATTAAAAAAAAAATGTTTGTAATTGCAGATGGTCTTTTGGAATTGTGCTTTGGGAAATAGTGACCCTTGGTAAATCAAATATTTCAGAGTTTAATATTTTTAAAGTGCTCGTTTTATACTCATTTGCATATTTTTTATGTGTGCACTGCAGGAGCTGCTCCTTATCCCGGGGTTGTTCCAGAAAGATTGTTTCATTTATTAAAAACAGGATACAGGATGGAAAAACCAGAGAATTGTTCAGATGAATTGTAAGTCTTTTTTAATTTACATGTATGAGCATAAGTCAGTTTATGAACATGAGTACGTTTTTTTAAATCCAACTACATGTATATGTTAATTGTTTAGGTATAACTTAATGAGAAAATGCTGGCATGAAAACCCCCACGAAAGACCACCATTTTCAGAACTTACCAAAGTATTTGATAATATGCTACAAGCAAATGTCGTAAGTTAGAATTCTCTTATAATACCATTTATTGCTAAATATTTATTTTTACACGACTTGTGACATATAAAATTTTAGGAGTATCTGGATCTTGGCTTAAATATGGTGCACAATATGACGTATTTTGATGACACGCCAGCCCTAACGGATACTATCGGTAAGCATTTGTGTTGTAATTAACTTAAATAATTGTTTTTACTATAGTGATATATCGAATTCTGTCTTGTCTGTATTCGGACAAAAGCCTGATTATGGATGGGCACAATACAACACTGCACATTAGAAGCTTCTGTAAATTTGTCCGAATTTTATTTCGTCTAAGACAAGATAGAATTTGTGAACGAACTTATTGCAATTATGGAGTATAATGGTGACAATTTATAGAAAAAGGTTGAAAGTTTGCAATCTAACTAAAAATGCTTAATGTTATTTTGTGTTAGCACAATTTCCAGCTCAAAGAATCAATAGATAATTTATTATAAATATATAGTTTATTTATTGTAATTTGTCAAATTGGTTTCTATTGTTGGAAATATAGGAACATAGAAAAATCCTATTGTTTTCTACTGTTTTTCTAATATTTTTAATTGTTTTGATTTATTGTCTAATGATATAGCCAATATATTCTATGTTCTAATAGATTCTAATGGACCAAAACTTGAAACTTTATTCGTGGCTAAATTGTTTCTAGTATTTATGATACTAAGTTTGGTTAAAATGAATTTCTCTAACATAATAATGAGTGAAAGAATAATCGAAAGTAATGCAGAAGTTACAAAATCCAACATTTGTGCAATAGCCCTACCCTGGTCAAAAATTCATTAGAAAACAATAGAAAAATTGTATTGGTCTAATTGGTTTTTATCATTCTATTGACTTTTTATTCATTTGTATTAACTGGATCATTTGCCAATAAATTAAAACAGTTCAAACCAATAGAACTTTTCTATAATCCTATTGTCAACAATGGCTACCAATAGGCCAAATAACAATAACATTTTTGACATATTCCGAAGAGTAAAAATTTGTAAAAAAAAAAAGTGGGGCCAATACAAGAGTAAATACAATACTTAACCACCTAAATGTATTCCAGGCGAAGAAGCTGAAGAAGGTGAAGAATCTGAAATGGGTTATGGCAGTTTGAACGTCCTGCCAACAGACGATAGTGAATATTTGCAATCAAACCCACGTTCTGTTGAAGACGACGAAGAAGATGCTTTCTTGTTGACAAAATCTCCCTACGAAATCGCAAGAACAGACTTTAGTTTTAAGGAAGAGGAACACACCGTTTAAAGAACATTTAGCAAGACAACGGTGATTAATATCCGATTGGTGATTGGATCACCGATATTAAATTGGACGTTGTGCAGATAAGATGCTGAGCGTTTATTTGCATGGCACCGAGTTCTAGAATTAAGATTTCTGGGAAATCAGTTAGCAATTATCTTTTGCTACGGAGCTGCCATTTGTACAAAGAATTGACTTTCAATAACAGGAAAACACATTGTTGTAAATATTAGCATGGTCATGTTGGACCTGGAGTCCAGTTATCAGAAGGACTAAAATCAGCGTTTAATTTCTGCATGATACTACTAATAATGCTGAAAACTTCCTTCCTTTTAATGTATAGTCTTGTTTTGTGACCCCCATCTTGCATTTCTAGGTTTAGACCTTCTCATAGATATTCAAGTCCATTAACGGTGTACTTGCCATTTGAGGAAACATCATAACCTATACTTTTAATCCCAAATATTTATTTTTTTCTTAAAATTGTGGGTGCATTTGTTCCGCCACAATTTCATTATGTGTTTTTAAATCCCAACCCTTATAACAATGGCTACATGACTAGTCATTGTTAACTAGGCCGCTTAATTAAGTTCCTTTCTAGTGTATCTAATTCTAGTCGATAATAAAGTCATGGTTTTGTACATAAATGCCAAATACAATCAAACTGCTACAGAAAATAGCCAAAGAATTTAATCGGCGGCCTCTGCCGGTGTTTGGGTCTGTTTATACCTAAATTTACAGTAATGTAGGCCAAGGTGGACATCGTTTTTAAATTGTGATTGAAAATTCACTGAAGATAAAACCTTCACCATTCGAATGTTACTGATATATGTAAGAGATACTCTTTTGAGTTATATTTTACAATATCGTCTAATATAACAGATGGTGATGCACTGATTTGGCAACACAAAAGATTGCTTACATTTTTCTGAAAAAAATTTCCGCTGAATAACACGGTAATTGATTATAACTGATTATAACACTGATTATAAAAAAGACCATCACTTCTTATTTAAAATTTTATTTAAAATGACATCCTCCTAGTTAAGTTAGTTCATCGAGGTGATAACGGGTGAAATATGAGGATAATTGAAAATGGAAATAACGAGATCAATTTCTAGTCGAGAATTTTGCATTTTTAATGTTACATGTAAATCTGTTTTTTTTTTGTTTATGGTTTGGAACTACAAGTTTTACATGTAAAAATAACTCATGCAAATGTTTAAATATAAGTGTATGTGTAGATAACCATAACATGCACAATAAATACTCAATTAAACCCCAGGTCGTTCACGGGCGTAATTACTAATGAACCCCGGGTGTTAGGGGAATTCCCAAAGTGCTCGCGCCTCACATATTCCAATAGCTTGGCGCAGTCTATAGGGGATTCCCCTTATTATGGAAATTTCAGGTAAATAAAATACCGGCTCAGTAGATATACATGTATTGTTTCTGGTATAAGCTTTTGTCATTTTTAATTTATTGATACCAATTTGAGGGAAAAAATAATAAACCCCGGGTCAATGTCCCTTACTTCTAAATAAACCCCTGGGTGTTTATTTGAGTATTTAGAGTTCATATGTACATTGTATTTTGAATGGTAAAGATTTCTGAAAGCTACAGTGAGATACATGTAACTACAGCGATGGCCAAAAATAGGAAAATAATTCATTGGAATAAGGGTTGTTTGAATGTTTTAATGGTATAAATAATACACATTAGATATTATTTTAATATCTTTTCCTACGTGTACTAAGTATGTCAATATAGCTATTTAATTAAACATAAAAATGAAAGAGTTGATAAATGATTACATTATGTTTAAATTTCTTCATGGAATAGAATTATTAATGTAACTCCTTGTTACACATCAAATTCCGGTATACATATCTTACACATACATTACATTTACATGTATTTACCTTTAATCGTGTTTTCTGCTCCTTATGTTTTATATTATTTTAACGTTAAGGCTTAAGCATAAAAGGATTTATTGCTTGATTTAAAACCGAAACAAAATGGCGCCCAAAGTTGCCTTATTTATGACTGTCTGTGCCTAAGCGTTTGTTCATCAAAGCCTTCTTTTAAAATAGGCCAAAACTGTTAATATTTAAAGCTTATTCACAATGAAAAAAGGTTAATTCAACAAATATTTAAAGGTAAAAGATTTCTCGAAATTTCCATATATTTTTCCAACTTTGGTAAAGAAATAATGAAAAACAGTAATTTCAGACATTCGTTGATTTTTTGATGCTCTTTACGTGAAAGAAATACTAAAGTAGATATTTTTAAATTTAAGAATAACGTTTAGAAAATAACATTTTATTTCAAAATGTATTCTAAATGCAGTTCATAAAATTAAAAATAAATTCAAATTTTCAATTTTAAAAATCATTAACGTGAATGCTAATTTTGTCACTTAATTTTGGATAATTTAACCACATCATATTTGAATAAACCTTTTCATTATAAATGGTTATCCAAACCTACATACATGTATGTACATTGTTGTCATATTTGTTGTTTAATTGTTATTGCATTATATTTCCAATTTATAGTGGATTTAAAAATCATTTTTAAATGCTAATTAAGGGTCCGTTGTAAAATGCAATCCTTATACATGTATACATGTACTAGTAGGTAATCAATGCAGAAATGGATCATAATTATTTCTCTATAACGCTATATTTAAATGCAAATATTCCACTTTTTATCTTTCCACCGTTCGTTCATAATTATTTGTTTCATTGTTTGTAATGTCTCATCCCCCCCAAATACATAATGTATTCATACCAGTGTTCCATAAACATTTTAATGTTCATTATTAAAGTCATTTACATTTTCAAACATTGTTGTGATGGTATTTCAGTTCACCTTTGACCTGTTGTCCAATTAATTAGTTTGGGTCCATTGGGAAAGAAAATACCAACACAAGTTTCCTCGGGTCAAGCCAGACGCATGCAATGAAGACAGTGTGACCACACGGTAAGTTAATTCATTTAATAAATGTAGATTAACTTTGCAAAGTGTTTTTATTTAAAAACTAAATATACTGTACATGTACTTCAAACATATTGTGAATTGTACAATTGTGAATTGCCTAAACAACAAATTTTTAACATTTTTACACAATTTACATTACATGTTGTCATTAGTGAGTATAAATATAATTAAAACATTTTTTTATATTTCTTTTACTAAAAATGACAGTATTCTAAAAATTATGACTAAACATTCGTACGTATGAAGGAATCTATGAAATATTTATATTCTACATGAATATGTTTACAAATAGCAATACTCTCTTAAAATTGATGTTATCAGAATCATAAGTCTAGCTAATATAATCTGAAATATCAGATTTGTTGTCCCTATTTCTTTTTGCCATAATATCCATAATCATGCCCATATCCTTGCTGATTACCACCGTATAAATTTTTGCCATAATTCTCTCCATTATTAATATAATGACCTTGATTGTAATTATTACCATAATCTTGGTGACCTCTTGCCACTCCACTACCTTTGTTATAATCGTCATAAGCTCTACCATTGACGTCATCGTAATGGTTGGCATAATTATTATGCGAATTTTTATCTAAGAAACTACCATTTTTATCATGATATTTGTTATTCTTTGCATATTCTTCCTTGTGGTAGACATTATGGAATCCATCATTGATGTTCTGATGGTCATGGTAGTTTTTGTCAGCCACATTGGCAGAATTGTGGTGGTGAACGTCGCTGTTTTTGTTGCCGTAACCTTTGTACTGATTGCCGTGACCTTTGTAGTAGTCTGATCCATGAGATGTATCCCCGTGAGTGGAATGGTGATTTTTTAAGCCGTGATTATTGTAAAGTTGACCTCCATGAACGTGAGCATTGTCTCCCAGATCGTAACCATGACTACCATGGTTTTGGCCATAGTGGCCAATGTAAGGCCCTTGCACATAACCATATCCAATTGGAACTGTGGCCCATATGGCTTGGAGGATGACACTGAAGCAAAACAGGACAACAACTCCTCTTGTCATCTGTAAAAATGGGATACAATAAAACAATCGTCACATTTTGTTTATATGAAGCCCAGCTAGGTCACGAATTTTATCTTACCAGGCTTAAAGCCTGTTTAAACGGTCATCAGAAGTTTTGTCATTTTATCATCATGATCATGCAAGACTGACGACAAAACGTTACGTTTAGACCAGGCTTTACTGTTTTCGTGGCTGACATTAAGATGCTGACCACCCCAAGTCATATTTTGTAACGGCGCTTCATTAGCACATCACGTGATCAGTGGCCTCATCATAAAGGCGCTTCATTTAATGAATATTTACAGTCAAACCTGGTAAAGTGACCACCTCTGTATAGTGACCAATTTACATAAATTGGTTTTAGTGCATACATGAACGTTTTCCATCAAACAAATTCTCTGCATAGTGACCATCTGTATACAGTGGCCGAATTTGGATACTTTTTGGATGGTCACCTTTAGCAGGTTTTACCGTAAATGTAACCTATACAGGATATTTATTTC
Organism: Xestoiulus laeticollis; assembly: GCA_034698905.1. Classification (NCBI taxonomy): domain Eukaryota; kingdom Metazoa; phylum Arthropoda; class Diplopoda; order Julida; family Julidae; genus Xestoiulus; species Xestoiulus laeticollis. The sequence continues at coordinate 8,414 of JAQGCC010000393.1, forward strand.
TGTTTTACAAAAATCCTCTTTAAATTTACCGTGGAAGTCACTTGGCGCCTATGTGCTTAGAATTTGTACGATTTCCATATCGTCTATGAAGCTTAGTCTATACGTGATGTTTTGTCGTCAGTCTTGCATGAACATGACGAGAAAATAATGCCATAACAATCTCTGGCGACAAAACATTACGTATAAACCAGGCTTTAGACAAGATAGAATGTGAGTGGGACTATAGTTTCAATAAGCTTTTCTGTTAGTAATTTTATTTGAATTATAGATACTCTGGCAGATTTAAATAAAATAAATTTGAAATTTACAGCTATAAATGGACATCTATTTGTATAGTTGGAAATACAAAGAACAATTAAACAATGTCCAATTCAATATTTTATCATTGTTATTTGGAAATCCATGGCAATTTTCTAGATTTACTAGCATAAGTTAAAAAAATATAACAAAGCTTACCATGCTTTCTGGAATGATTTCTGGAATGATTCTGGAGTGTTTCTTAGTGAATTCCTTCAGAAACAACCAAATCTTGGTTTACTGATGAGAAAATATAAAATGTGATGCTTATATACGATTCTCTTTTGGTATAAAATGGCAGTGCAATGACTGTTATTGGTTCTTCAAACCATTTGGCACTAGTAATTTGCTAGTCATTTGTATATTTTCACGAATTATTAATATAATAACAGGAAATGTTGGTGGAATTTGGAGACAGTGACCAAACAATTAGGCACTTCTTCTGCAAATACCTTTTGTAATTTGCTATCGTCCTTTGGACAAGGTTTTCGGTAGCGATCATCCATAATGGCTAGTACTTTCCTGGTACCGCTTTGTCTTCTTGAAAATGATAGCTTTTTTAATTGGACGTATTTAGAGTTCAAAACCATACATGAAACCAAGAACCGAGACCTTATACATGTACACATGTATATGTAATTGTATTTGATATTTTCAGCAAGGTCGTTTTTTTACTTTTTTCGTGGAATTTTTTTTCAAATTTTATTTAAAAAAATAATTTCTCAGACTCTTCCAGTAATCACATAGATTGGAAGACCTTTAAAATGCTATTTTTTGTAAAGGTTGTGGTTACGATACTGTTAAAATGTGTTGATCCTTATAAACATCTATGTACAAATACATGTACAATAAGATGAAATGTAACCAATAAGCTTATTAGCTGGTAAAATTATATTTAGATTATAAACTATAATTGAGCTAATTGATAAAGTTCGTAAGTGTGCATTTTACATAATTAGACTGATGCAGCAAATGAAAGGTAGAAAGCTGTCATTTTCATTAAATCAAAAGACATCGATTAAATTGTTAGTTATTTAGTATCAATGGCATAGATAAAATACATGTACAGTATGTTATAGAAATGTCGTGATATTTATGTCATGAAATTATTCCCCAAATTTCATCCTGCATATGACAACTCTGGTTTGAGGTTTAGCTGTGGATGCTATTTGTTTGACCCCTTAGACATGTATTTGAAGAAATGCTACCATTTTATGTAGTAACTACAAAACATTAATTGAACATTAAATGTTCTATATTCTTTGATATTCTTGAAATATGTCACTGGTAGTAGGTTTGTTACCAAATATTTGAACACATACTACAATATTTAACAGGACCCTTGGAGTCCTGTTAAATATGTTAAATATACAGGAGCCTTGGAGTCCTGTAAAATATGGTAGCGATTCATTCTGGAGGGGGTCCTTGCCAATTTAAGAAATTTCTTAAAAACCTTGAAAAATGCTTGAATTTTTTCTAACAAATTTACAGATTATTCACCGTGGAAATACTATTTAACTACTCGATGAATAATAAAGAAATTAATTTATATTTTTCTAGTTATTTCATAAGTTAATTTAATAAGATTTTAAAATATACCAGGCGAGATTCTTTTTCAAATCTGGTTATTTTCAAAGCAATGATTAAAAACTAACGCCTTTTGAGGACATCATTTTGAATAGGCCCTACCAATGTCTTCCTCATACACTATTTAAACTGGCAATGTGTTTTGTCTATATCTTACATGTTCTTGTCATTTACAAAATAAATTAGACGAACTATAATGTCAGTACAAGAAGTTTAAAATTATATTTAACTGTAAAATAAATATCGCCTAATGTTGATATTATAACACAAATTTCTTTGCATCTTGTTATAGTAAAATAGTAATTTGTTGATCAAAGTTTTCTAAACATTTCTCACATTAAATTCTATAACATTTCATAGTTTAAAGTCATCACAAATAAATGCGTTTAACTAAGAAATATTTATTTATCCAACGTTAAAAAACATTTATCACAAAGCAGTAAATTCAGGTTAAACTTATATTACAATTTTAAAAAAATGGTTTTAAAATTAATCATAGCACGAAATCAGCAAAAAAAGCAAGCAACTATAGCAAGTAAATCGAGAGAATATTATTTCAATCATATTTGTCATCATCGATCATTTTGTTGTCATTGTCATCAGTAACCATATTTTCCATACGATTGCCCATAACCAGAATGTTGATTTCCATGTAGATTTTTGCCATAGTCCCCGCCTCCATGGTTTAGTTGGTAGTTGTTATGTCGGTTATCATAATTTTCTTGGGCCTTTGTATGTCCACCACCATGTCTAAAATCTCCATAATTCTGCCCATCCACATCATCGTAATTATTATTGTAGTTGTTGCGATGGTTGATGTACTTGTTGTCTTTGTCGTCATTGTAAAACTTGTTGGTCTTTCCGTACTCTTCTTTGTGATAAACATTGCTAAAGCCATCTTTTACGTTGCCATTGTCATGGTAGTTCTTGTTAGAATGGTCGTTGTAATTGTGGTTGTGAAGTTGTCTGTTGCTATCTCCATAGCCTCTGCTAGTGTCACCAAATCCCTTGTTGTAGTTGTTCAGATTATGATGTCCAGCATTGGTGCTAGCATAATTATTTAGATTGTGATTGTTGAAATGGCTTCCCCCATGACCTATTCCTTGACCTCCGTAGCCATGACCATAAGATCCTCCATGGTGTCCCAGAGCACCTACTCCACCATAAGTTCCTCCATGGTGTCCCAGAGCACCTACTCCACCATAAGTTCCTCCATGGGGTCCCAGAGCACCAATTCCACCATAAGCACCCTGACCTCCGTAACCCCCATAGTCTCCAAAATATCCATTAATGGGAACTGCTATGTATCCAGGGATAATAACGCAAAAAACAATCAGCAATGCGGAAATCTAAAATAAAGCACAAGTACAATAAATATCTTGAAATTTTCATCAAATATTTTATGTGATACTGTAAGAAAAAAATCTTAGTAACCTAACTAATAAGACATTGTCCAATACTTACCATTTTGTTGGCTTCTGGTGCCAGTTATTGACAAACAACTTGTTAGTACACAATTTTCAGAATGTTCTCTTTTGTCTTCAACTAAACCTTTTATACTTTCTAAAAATTGAAATAAGTTGTCCATATTGCTGTCAATTCCGCAAATTATTGTTATTAGAAATATTTTGGAGACATCACCGTCATTAGAGGGAAAAATCTCTGACAATTTGTAAACAGGATGGGTAATAAAGGAGATATTCCTTCTCCATTATAATAACATTGGTATTGACCTATTTTGTGTAAAATTTCTTCCGGAAGCATTTATTGATCTAACGTTAATCCAACCTATTATTTGAAGGGTAAAAGTCAGTACTTGTAATTCTTTATAATTAAAGAAATAAGTGGTTTAGTAGAAATAATATATGGGTCAACCTTCAGCATTTAAGAAAAAAAACTTTGGTAACACTAGCTTTGCATTGTGAATGATCACTAAGCCATTTCAAATGGTTATATGATAATTATTAAATTCGTCATGTCAAAAGTGGAATTTAAAACTTAAAGTGACAGCATTTCAAAATAAAGGTCACGAGTGAATATGTGGTTTTAATACTCTCAATTTCCTTTATGAACGTTATTATTAACAATTTCAAGAGAATGCAATCTATGTATTCTTGAATGTTGTAAAGAAATCTAGATTCTGTAATGATCAATTCTTCCACATTACATATCTGATTAACTACATGTATTAAACCACTTGGATATTCGGCACTTTTTCATAAAAAAGATGGGGTTTTGTTTTTAGCTTGTGATACATGTCCTGGTCAAAAATTGTATTGTTATTTGGCCCATTTGTTTATATTGATATTTGGCCCATTGATTTGTATTAATATTTGGCCCATTGATTTGTATTGATATTTGGCCCATTGATTTGTATTTATATTTGGCCCATTGGTTTATATTAATATTTTGTCCATTGGTTTGTATTGATATTTGAACCATTGCTTTCTATTGTTGGCAATAGTCCAAAAAAAATTCTGTTGTTTTATATTGGTCTGAATTTTTATAATTTATTGTCAAATGATTCAGCCAATTACACATCAATATAATGTCAATATAATGATAAAACCAATAAGGCCAATAAAATTTCTCTATTGTTTTCTATGGAATTTTTTACCAGAGTGTGCTAAGAAAATGAGTTTAAGATGCATGTTCTTAAAAACATTTTTCTAAAAACATTTGTTTTCAGCTTTTCACAATGAAAAGTGTCAAAGTTTCAATTGAAATCTCGAAAAAACTGGACAATGTATGCAAAATATTTTTTTAATATTTTTCACCAATTCTATACACAATAAATATACAAAATACCATATAAATTCACTAATCCATACGTTAAACAACCAATTTATATTCCATCGAATAAATATAATATTATTATCACAAAATATACATAGTCTACATTTCTAAATCACCAACCTTTCATCAGTAGATTAATTGCAGAAGTCATATAATATATTTTCCGTGGAATTACCAAATTCTATTTTTGGTTTCTTAAGACTTTCTGCAATTAGTCCAGTGACGAAAGTGTCAATGTTAAATCTATTGGTTAGTTAATTATACAGGTGTTTAATTGCTAGCAAACACATACATAGCTGCTAAGCAGAAGAATATAAACTGAATAAATACACTGTACATGTTCATACATGGACTTAGTGATAACCACCTCCTCCATGTCCACCGCCTCCATGTCCACCACCTCCATGACCTCCACTCTTGTGGCCACTGCCATAATGGGAGTTGGCATGATGACCTCCATATCCGCTGTGACCTCTTCGGGATCCCTTGTTGTGTCCATGTCCATCGTAGTATTTGCCATGATGGTCGTCGTGGTACTTGTTGTAGCCCTGGTGGTTGTTGTGGTGCTTGCGGTTGCTGGCATTGTCGTGGTATTTGGAATGATGTCCAGATCTGGAAAAGACGAATATTAATGTTGAGCAATTTGAAATGACAATACAAGGGTCAAGAAAGCTGTTGGCACATACTCGTCCTTGTGATGACTGTTTCTGTAGCCATTGCTGTAGTGTCCATGATCCCTGTAGCCCTTGTTTCCATGGTGGTTACCGTGATGTCCATCACTTCCATAACGCGATGTTCCGTGGTTTCTGTGGCTGTTGCCATGACCACCGTAGTGGTTGTTGTAGTAGCCGTGATCTCCGTTATTACCGCCGTAATTCTTGTGACCATGAGAACCATAGTAGCTAGGACCATAGCCACCTCCATGTCCTCCACCACCACCTCCATAGCCACCACCTCCGTAGCCACCACCACCGTGACCCCCACCTCCATAGCCACCACCACCATAACCACCACCTCCATGACCTCCGCCTCCGTAACCTCCACCGCCATATCCGGTTGCAGCGGCTACCAAATCAGTGCTTTCAGCTTCTAATTCGTCCACATCGTTGAGGTTTTGGACATTTGATGCCTGAGATTCCTGAACTTCATCTCCCTTCACCAGGCACGTGATGCCCAAGATGAAGAGAGTAAGTTGGAACTATATAAAAGATTATAAAATGAGTCACTTATTAATTACTGGTGATAAGATATTACACGTATCGTCATCTATGGTGCAAGAAACTGTAGCATATTAAAATGACAGCGCCATCTATGGTATATTTCTGTGATGTTTTTCCTGTGCTAAATTGGTATCAAATTGATATGATGGAATCAAATTGCTTACAATGTGAAATTAAAATGGCTTTTTTGTTTGTTTTGAGGCTCATTAGCCTCTGGAGCAAGCCTAATACTTGTAATGTTACATTAATTTTCAAAAGCTATTTTCTCCATAACTTAATTATAACAATAAATTAATGAAAAATTGTTTATTTTCCATCACGTTTTGGTGCATGTAGCTGGCTATTTTATAAAAATGTATTTCGACCAGTTACTTATACTAACTTGTACTAACTTGTTACTTGTACTAATAAATGTTGTAGTACCATCGTTTGGCTTCTAGGGTGCAACTAGTGTCCCATGAAATATTTGCAATTATTTAAAATTAATTAAATATTTTAAATGTATGCAATTATGAGTTTATCCTTTTGATTTTGAGAAAATAAAGTATGTTGGATGCACCAAAACGTAATGAATATTAAGAAATTTTTTTTCATTAATTTATTTTTATAAATTATGGAGAAAATGGCTTTAATTTTGAAAAATTTAACACTCCAGAGGCCAATGAGCCTTGAGTTCATAATCAGACTACCAATTGATTCAATATATTAACAGCAATAAATCACTCAATAACAAATACGAAATCCATAGTAATCTTTAATTACATTAAATAAAAATGTAATTTGCAAAGCATTGATTATCTATTAGATTACTAGTAATTAATTTTTTTTAAATTAATGAAAGATTAAATTTCCAAGATAGGAGAAAACAAACTCAATTATGCATATCAAAGAAACAAGTCATAAACTTGTAATTTTTAATTGTTTTGGTTTCACATGATAACAAAGCATGCTGTGCCAAAACGTGATGAATGTTGAGCAATTTTTTTCATTAATAAGCCTAGCCAAGAAATTGTTACCAGAACTGCCCAATTGCTTACCAATGTTATGAAACTACCAGAAAGCTATGATGGCTTATTTTTGCCAGAAATATTGTTGAGCACCAGAATATTTTGTAAATCTATGCCGAATTCATGCTTACCAAAGTCCGCAAATTTCCTCGTTGTCCCTTCATGGTTTTGCTTTAGTTGTTGACTGTTCGATCAGTCAAACTTCGAATGTGATTTACTAGAAACATTATTCCTCTTTTATACCAAGTCAAGATAATTTTTTTTGCCAATACGTCAATATTTCTCATTTATTCTTTCACTTTCATAACAATTAACTGGTGGCGCTCACCGCTCGTAGTAATCTTTGTGTTCGGTGCAGTACTTTTTAATCGTTTGTTGGGAAATGTGTGCAATAATTTCGTTCCCATGGTCGGCATCAATGCATTTTTGCGTTCAATCGATGATTCATTATAAAAAAAACGATCAAAGAAGGGAACTGAAGCAGTTAAATGCGTTCCGAATTTGTAAACATAAATTTTGTTCGTGGAAGTTTGTGACATGAACTGTAAGCTGTGAAACTCTGCTTGACGGTCTTGGTTTACAGGTTGATTGCCAATAATTCTGAGTTTCTGTTGATTACTACTCATGGACAACAGAAGCATTCAATGGTTACAAATTTGGAAAGTGTTTTTTTTAAGAAAGTGAATTTAATTAGAGGTTTTCAGTCAACTTCATCATATAGTGTATATTATCCAGCGATGTGAAACGCTGCCTTAAACCATATCCGTGTTGGTTGTTACCTATAGATCCAAGGTGATTCCCATGTGGCTTGGTTTTTTTTAATTAATTTTTTTTAACAAATTTTACACATAGAAGGACCAGGGGTATTGTGTACTCATTTGCAATGTGTATGCCTTGGGCTAACGTTTTCAACTATTTTTAGCTCATGACACTATATAAACTAGTCTCAAAATTGACTCTGTATACCATTAGAAATTTTATTAGAAAGTTGTGTAATTAGAAACTTTGAGACCCTCTAAAAATTCTTGCCTAACCCTTGGCATCTCATAGTTTGAAAAACACTGAAGTTAATGGTAAAAACTGATGGCAGAACCAGACATCATTTAAGTGACATAAAGTGAAAATGTTGGTTACTCCAACATCTCGTGATGTACATGTATATCAGTGCTGTAAAACATGAAATACTATAAAACCTGGTAATGGGATTACCTCTGTATAGTGACCACCTTTGCATAGATAGTGATCACTTTTTAATAATTTGGTTTTAATGGCCACATTTATGTTTTCCTATGTAAACAGTTTATGCATAGTGTACACAGTGACCGACATTGTCATTTTTTGGCTGGTCATCTCTAACAGGTTTTACTGTAGGCCTATACATTCAAAAAGAATCTCTGGCAATTTGTTTGACTACGAAATACCAAACTGATAACATTACTAAACCATCTTATTTTTAGGATTCACCTTTATTCTGATATTCTATACTTCAAAGTAATTCAATTTAATGTGCACTTCACATTTTCCAAAAATCAAATCTTGACTTCAGTGCTTACCTAGGCAAAATAGATTTAAGAAAATTTAAAAGAAACAAAAGTGTTTTCCGTGTTTTCTGATAATTTAAAATTAATGAAATAATTTGTAACAATAAAATATCTGATTGTAAAATTTATTCATGACTACACTACAATGTATATTTTAATTAATTGCGAATAACTAGAATAGCTGTACTCATTTTTAACATTAAAGTGATCCCAAGCAGGCTACATTTTCTGAGACCATATATTTACAGGTACGTATACACCCTGTAAATATCACGTCATAACATGATATATGCCTTTTAGCTTGTCTTTGCAAGAATAAGCACTGTAACTTAAAACGATGACTTATTATTCTTAAAAATCAAGAAACCAGAACTTTAAAAAATGTTTTACCATGCTACAGTACCGTTTAACCTATATGCGTTACTGTAGGTCAAACTTTTTTTTTTAATTTAAATGCAACCTAGAAATGTCCAGATTGGCTTAATTGCAGTCATATTAAGCAGACTGTAGCTATACATGCATACTTTTAAGCGAATAATTGTCGTATTTTGAGGGGGGAAAATAAACTTAATTATGTTATGTACGTATTTACAAGTTTTCACTTTACAATACAAAATAATTTAAAATATTGGGTTCGGTCAATGGTTCTATAGATACATGTACCTTGTCGTAAACGAAATAAGCTTTGGCTAGATTTATTGAAATGTACAGAAGGTGTTAAATTTGAATAAATGTACACTTGCTTTGGACACTGCTATAAGAATAGTAAAATCAATAAATAGTTTGCGAAGTTAAATTCTTGTTAAGAACCTTATCATCTGAATAATTTGACAATAAAATACAATACATGTATAAAAGATTAATTTTAATTTTATTTAGCTTTAATGTGAAACATTTAAATAGTTGTATGTACCAAATATATTTTTCACAATAAACTTGCAATTTGTAGCTATGTTATTATTTTTTTTTTTGCAATAGTCATAAATAGCCTATACAATATTAATTGTCAAATGACTAATAATACTCGAATATTCCATTTAATTTCGCGTAAATTTAACAAACAAGTATTTTTTTTTATACGTTATGGTTTAATACACATAATGATTAAAAATACATAATTTACATAATACAACATCATAATAAATAAATATTTTGTAGTTAACACAATGAAATCATGTACTTTAAATTATGGCCTAAGAAGTCACATTGTCAAACAAAAAACTAACTCCGACTCACATGAGTCTAAGCAGAAATTGCCTTTGACAAAAAGATCATTGTTTCATTATAACCACGCAACCGCTCCCATATTTGCAAGGCAAAATAGTATATAAAAATGAAAATAAATTAGCTAACATTAATGAATTTATTTAAAATGCGAATATAAATATTTGGCATTAGCAGGAAAACTAACGACGATAACCACCGTATCCACCACCGCCATGGCCGCCACCACCACCTCCATGTCCACCGCCACCACCACCCCCATGACCCCCACTGCCATGAGCTCCACCGTAGTATTGCTTGGCATGATGACCCCCATATCCATTGTGTCCCCTGTTGCTTCCTCCGTAATGTCCATGTCCATCGTAGTATTTGCCATGATGGTCATCGTGGTACTTGTTGTAGCCCTGGTGGTTGTTGTGGTGCTTGCGGTTGTTGGCATTGTCGTGGTATTTGGAGTGATGACCGGATCTTAAAATCGAAAACAAAAACTTGTAAAGTGGACAATTTATACATTTTAATGAATGTACACTCAGTTTGTAAAAGTATGTTGGATTAATCATGACTTCTTCGTTCACATTTCTGATGGTAACTTTGGCACGCCCAGCTAAAGGTTGTAGTAGAACCTCGACTTTAAGAAACTCTATTATATGAACATTCTATTTTATGAACTCATCAGCACATGGCTCCTGCCGACCGCACAATGCGTTTTTTGGCGGATACAGGCCTCAATCTTGGGAAAATTAATTAAATACAAGGGATTGAATTGCATGGTTTTTACAAAAAATTGAAGATGGTGAAACAGAAAAAGATTATTTTTTTCAAATCTGCCAAACAAAAGTGATATACATGTACATGTAAATGTACTGTACAATTGTACATGCAATGTGATAAAATAATTTTGAATACTTAATTGACTTGTTTCCAATTTTTTAAAAATTAGTTTTTTATTTTTTGTTAATTTCAACCTCGATTATCTAAACTTTTCGATTTTATGAACCATCTTGCTCCCAATTAGTTCATAAAATCGAGGTTCTACTGTATTTCATTTTACATCCAAATTTAACTTTCGACAAACCAATCAATGCAATTTTTCTGATTTTTTACAAGAGAATTCTAGTTATAAGCAATAGGGTTTGCCAAAGCGCACACGTAAACTTCAAAAGTTCATAACTACGTTTTATCACATTGTCACAATGTCATGAAGTAAGATTAAAACTATGTAATAGCTTGAATACTTACTCATCTTTGTGATGTTGGTTTCTGTAACCATTGCTTGAATGACCCGAGTCTCTGTAACCTTTGTTGGCATGATGGTTGCCGTGATGACCATCACTGCCATATCGTGATGTACCATGGTTTCTGTGCCCGTTACCATGACCACCGTAGTAACTGTTGGAATCTCCGTGTCCTCCATTGTTACCCCCATAGCCTTCGTGTCCATAGGATTCAGAGTAGCTAGGACCTCCATATCCTCCACCACCACCTCCATGGCCTCCACCACCACCACCATATCCACCCCCACCACCACCATAGCCGCCACCACCATAGCCTCCACCGCCATATCCGGTTGCTGCTGCCACTAAGTCACCACTTTCAGCTGTGGCCTCTTCAGCATTTTTATCTTGACTATTGGTCACTACTTTATTCTTTGCATCATCATGTTGTCCACTTACAAATGAAGTGGCAGACAATGTTAACAGAAGTTGGACCTGGTAATCGAGAATGTCATTTTACAGTTATCTGCTTGCAAATGTATCTTATCTATGTTTTTATACTTACCACTGTCCAAAGAAATCCTTTTTGGGTTCTCATTTTCTGAGTTGTATTCAGTTCTTCCTGATGAACAGTCGAGCTGCTTCTGTACTTTATTGTTGTTTTGCAACAGCTTTTATATCAAATTTCTGAAAGCAAATCGGTGTGTTTAATCAATGGGTACCATATTGTTCCAAGCTCCGTTAGTTTAGCGATTTAACCAGATAGTATTATTTAGCGCATCAATTTTTATTATTTGAAATAAATGAATAATGATGGGAACATGTAATTGTTTGCATTTTAATACATGGAAATCATCTTGGCCAATTGAGTCATGATGTCCTGTGAGTAGCCTGTTATAATTTGTGAATTCCCATATCCGTCAATTAACTAGCAGAACGTAATATACAAAGAATAGTAATTATTTGCATGTATTTATGCTAGTACATTATGTATGGTAATACTTAATTGGTGTATTTTTTTTCTGTTTTTTATCAAAACTCAAAATTGAATTAATTTTTTTGTGTGTGCTAATAAAATGCTTGAATGGTGCGAATACATTTGTAATTTACATTAAAATTTCATGTTTGGTTTAAATGCTTGAGATGTTATACGTGATTACATCGCATCGAATTATGATTCAAAAAACGTTTTTTTATATATACAAATATATGTTAAAAATACGTTGTAGATAATGATAATTATCTGGGAATTTGTTACAATTTTTTTGGGGAATTTGCAAATAAACGAAATTAACCGGATATTCGCTCGTTTTCTCAAACCAAGGTTTTTTGAGTAAATGGACGATAAAATTAACAATAGTATGTTTTATTAAGTATAGTAAGTTTGCATTTAAAAATCATTATTTGCATTTAGCGAAAATAGAAAATTAAGCCTGCATGGTCCACACGTAATGTTTACTATTCATTTTTGGATGATCAGGAAAGAATGAGCAAAAAAAGTTGACTCAAATCGTGCATCTACACTATTCAAACTTTTGCTCAGTCTTATGTGCACTGGTCCAAAATCTTGGTGACGAGCTTAAAGCTCCAGACCATCAGTCTTTTTCGGGTTTGTCAAACCACATTCACTTCATGCAAATCGTCCAATTTGCCGTCTACACGTAATGTTTTGTCGACAGCCATGCTTGATTACGCAAGATTTGTCAAAAAAAACATTGCTTGTATACCAGACTCTAGACTGATTATATTTGTGAATAAAATGGAAATTTTTACAATGTTTTCCGACATGTTTTATGAATATTTTTTGTATTAACGCGAGAGTAAGCTCTGTTTAAGAATTAAGCCTATGGGAAAAGCATTCACACATTACATTTCTAAGCTACTTTTATCCATTTTTTGTACTCTTTTAATCAATGAGTTAAATTCCATAGTCATCTTTGCGAATCCTATTTACGAATTTAATTTGTTGTTGCACTTAATTGAAAAAATCAGTTTAAATCAATTGAATGTGGTGTTTAAAATTGTCAAATAAATACCCTTTTATTACATTCCATTGATTAAAACAATCAAGTACTATTGAAAGTCTTGAAAACTAATTGGAGCGATATTTCATACGAACAAGTTTATTTTTAATAGAATTACGTTCGTAGATACACATATGAATTGTAATTTTTTTAATGTCAGTGTTTACAATTTCTCAGCAGTCATGTACATACATGTACATATGTAATCATGTAAAGTTTTTTTTTGAAACATTTTTAGCATCGTAGTGCATGCATGCTTTTATACACTTCCGAATTAAAAACGAACATTTTGGTAAAAAAATATATGGATGACTACTGCTTTTTTTGATAAATTTTTAGCTAGCCACCCAGAACGACAAAAATGGTTTGGAAATAAAAAAAGTATAAATTGAGTTATTTCAACAATTAAGTAGTGCATAAATTTGTTTCTTAAGTAAGAAACTTAGAAGTACTTCTAAAAATAGCTGGATATTCCATTATCCACTAATAAACCCACATTTAAAATTCCGAATTTATTTTAAGTCTGGCCCCATTGGTACTTATTCTCACTTATATTACCTTTGGATCTGCATTTACTTGTGTTCAAAATACTTATTATGTGATTATTTATTCGTTACACAAATCTGAAATGGTTTAAATTGAAAAACACGTAGTGTTTAGTTAATACTTTTATTAAATATATTATAAAAGCGCATACATATATAATTCAACTACAAAAATCTTGTTACAATAATTTGTATAAATAAGAAGCTATACTAGTAGACAGAAGACATTCTAAATGAATATTAAATAAATAACATGTGGGATATTATAATATAAATACGGCGATTAGCAATTGTCAAATTGGTCAAGTAAACCATAAAAAATCGATATATTAATTCATGTATATATTTAAAATAAATAATTGATTATGCAAAATAATTTAACGACGATATCCGCCACCGCCGTATCCTCCCCCACCATGACCTCCACCACCACCACCGTGTCCACCACCACCACCACCACCATGACCTCCACTGCCATGTCCTGTGCTGTAATGTTGCTTGCTGTTATGACCCCCTGATCCTCTGTGTCCCTTGTTAGTTCCACCAGAGTGGCCATGCCCATTGTAAGATTTTCCGTGGTGATCATCGTGATACTTGTTATAGCCCTGATGGTTGTTGTGGTGTTTCCGGTTGTTGGCATTGTCGTGATATTTGGAATGATGCCCATTTCTGTAAGGAAGTAAGAAATAAATCCATGTTATGGGAATCCAAACTTATTTAACGATTTATCCTAATGTAAAATGTCTTACTCGTCTAAGTGATGAGAATTTCGATAACCGTTGCTTGAATGGCCAGAATCCCTGTGACCTTTGCTACCATGATGATTGCCGTGGTGGCCATTACTGCCATATCGTGCTGTTCCGTGGCTTCTGTGGCCATTTCCGTGACCACCATAATAACTGTTAGAATCTCCATGATCCCCATTTTCACCACCATTGCCTTCGTGTCCATAGGATTCAGAGTAGCTTGGTCCACCACCTCCACCACCGTGACCTCCTCCTCCACCACCACCACCACCACCACCATAACCTCCTCCTCCACCACCATAACCTCCTCCTCCGTAACCACCACCATCACCACCATCGCCATATCCACCACCTCCATATCCCCCACCATCATCACCATATCCACCACCTCCACCGTCGTCGCCATATCCACCACCACCGTATCCTCCACCACCACCACCACCACCACCATATCCGGTTGCAGCTGCAACTAAATCATTACTAGAAGCATTGGTTTCTTCAACCTGTTTTGGTTGGTCTTTGGTCCCTTTAACCACTGAATGATTTGGGCTATTGAGGTCCCCCTTTGCAAACGTTATGACCACTGTAGCCATAACGACAAGTTGGATCTGTACAATATAGAAAAAATACTAATTCTTGCATTTTAATTAAAATTAGTTAAGGTAGTAGTTTCATCTAGATATTAGAGGGATTGAGCAGGTTTCCTAAAGTCTTGACGACATTGGCAGCACTGTTTTTTTTTTGCCAATGCGCATGCGTGGAGACGACGTTAATGGGCTTATGGTTAATGGGACACGACAATTTCATTAGTTTAACGTGATACCACATTGATGCGCATGCGTAATAGTGTGTTTATTGTTCTCGTTAAAATTAAAGGAAACCTGTCAATCCCACTATCAATATAAGCAACATTCGAGCTGATTTCTTGCTTACCATAGTCCCAAGTAATCTAACTTGAGGTTTCATTTTTGAAGCTTCTTGCTGACTTTGTTGATGAAGATCAAGCTACTTCATTGATTTCTTATTGCTTTGATGTAGCTTTTATACTAAATTCAAAACAGGATTATCGTTTTTTAAACCAACGAGTACCATACAGTTTCATTCCGCGTTAGTCAGATGACTGACCTTTAGGGTTAATTTAGCTCATCCACTTTTATTTTTGGTCAACAATGATGGGAATAATATTATTTTTATTTTTAAATGGTTTAAATGGTATAATTTCTCCCAATTGAAGAAGAAATGTGTGTGAGATGTAAGCTTATCTAATTAGCAACCATGAACATTTTGTTTATGAATGGCTTTAGTATTTTGCATAATCATGGGTAAATTTACTGTTGCGTTGATAGTTTAAGTGTTTATGGCTATTATTTATTCGTTAATATTTTTAATTCGAACACTGAGTCCGCTGTATGCTAATTTAAAATTGGTATACGGTTGATTGAAATCTAAAATATTTTTTTTCCATTTAAACAAACAGTTAAAAAACCTTTCAAATACGATTTTTATTAATTAAATTTAACATACTGTAACTTAGTTTACAAATGTTTTTTTTTTACAAATCTATTTTAGAAAGTATCTATTAAGATCACATGAACCGTATATGCTGACTGCAGGGTAAGAAATTGAATTGAATTGAATTGAATCATAAACATGTACTATAATTTAATCTGGAGAATTAAAGTTAATTTTTCTGATGCACAGTTTTCAATCAACATCTTTCGTTAAATAATGTCAATTATTGTTCAGAGTTAAGTTCAGTCAGTGCCTTCTTGCGCATTGATAAAAATAAACAATCATTTCAATATCAAGTTCACATTTTTTATTTTGTTCGTACATGATACATGTATAACAATGCTATCAATTTTATTGAATGTATTTAATATCCATAACCACCACTACCACTGGGATTTACATCTTTTTTGCCTACTCTAGCTTGTCTACCAATGCCTCTTCCTTGTCCTCCATTGCCTCTTTTTTCTCCACCAAAGAGTTTTCTTTGTCCTCCCATGCCACCACTGCCATAGTCTCCTTCTTTTCTGTCTCCAATTGCTTGCCCACCATTGCCTCTTTCTTGCACTCCACTGCCATAGTCTCCTGCTTGTCCATTACTGCCTTTTCCTTGTCCTCCAGTGCCACCACTGCCATATTCTTCTCCTTTTTTGCCTACTTCTGCTTGTCCTTCATCGCCTCGTCTTTGACCTCCAATGCCATATTCGCCTTCTTTTTTCCCTCCGCTTCCATGTCCGCCACTACCATATCCTTCTCCTTTTTTGCCTACTTCTGCTTGTCCGCCATTGTCTTTTCCATGTCCACCACTACTATATCCTCCTGATTGTCCATCATTGCCACGTCCTTGTTCTCCAGTGCTCCCACTGCCATATTCTCCTTCGTTTTTGATTTCTGCTTTTCCACCAATGCTTATTCCTTGTCTTCCACTGTTATATTCCCCTGCTTGTCCTCCACTGCCGCTTCCTTGCCCTCCACTGCCATATCCTCCCGATTGTCCACCATTGTCACTTCCTTGCCAGCTTTCAATGCCACCACTGCCATATTCTCCTTTTTTGCCTCCTTCTGCTTGTCCACCACTGCTTTGTTCTCCTTCTTTTACACCTCCGGTTTGCCCTCCACTGCCTATTTCTTGTCCTCCACTGCCATACCCTCTTGATTGTTCGCTATTGCCTTTTCCTTGTTCAGTTCCTTGCCAGCCTTCAGTGTCGCCACTGCCATATTCTCCTTTTTTTACGCCTCCTCCGGTTTGTCCTCCACGGCCATATCCTCTTGATTGTTCACCATTGCCTTTTCCTTGTCCTGCACTGACATATCCTCCTGCATGTCCACCTTTGTCACTTCCTTGCCACCCTTTATTGCCACCACGGCCATATTCTCCTTCTTTTACGCCACCTCCGGTCTGTCCTGTTCCTTGTCCTCTACTGCCATACTCTATTGATTGTTCGCCATTGCCGTTTTCTTGTCCTTCACTGCCTCTTCCTTGTCCCCCACTGCCTGATCCTTTTCCTACACTGCCATATCCTCTTGATTGTTCGCCATTACCTTTTCCTTGTCCTGCACTGACATATCCTCCTGCTTGTCCACCATTGTCACTTCCTTGCCAGCCTTTATTGCCACTTTTGCCATATTCTCCTTCTTTTACGCCTCCTTCGGCTTGTCCTCCATTTCCTATTTCTTGTCCTGTACTGTCTCGTCCTTGTCCTCTATTGCCGTATTCTCCTTCTTTTTTAACTTCTCCTACTTCTCCATCATTGCCTCTTCCTTGTCCTCCATAACTACCAATTTCCTTTACTTGTCCTCCATTGTCTTTTCCTTGCCCTCCATTGAGTTTTCCTTGCCCTCCATTGAGTTTTCCTTGTCCAATACTGCTTCTTCCTCCATAACTTTCACTGACTTTTCCTCCTTGTCCAGCACTAACTTTTCCTCCTTGCCCAACACTAACTTTGGCTCCTTGACCATAACTGTATCTGCTTCCATATCCACCACTGCCTCCTTTTTGTCCACTACTGCCTATTCCTCCTCCTTGTTCACTGCTGCCGTCACCATATCTGCCACTGACATCTTCTTGGTCACTGATGCTTTCTCCTGCATATCCTTTACCTCTTTTTCCTCCATATGTGTAATAGCCTCCCCCTCCTCCTTGTGCACTACTACCGTCTTTAACATGTCCATCATCATATCCACCATTATCATTCTCTTCACCATAGCCGTCACTGCCATGGGCTTTGTTGTAGTAATGCTTGCTATGATGACCCCCATTTCCATTATGTTCTCTTTCGGTACCCTTATGGTGTCCATGTTCATCGTAGTACTCTCCGTGATTGTCATCGTGGTGCGTGTTGTAGCCTTGATGGTTGTCGTGATGATGACGGTTGTTGGCATTGTCGTGGTATTTTGAGTGATCCCCTGATCTAAAGTAGTTAAAAGGCTTTTATTTAGTAAGGTCATTTTTCACAGATTCTAAGGAACCGTTGTTTATTTTATATTTTATCGTGCTATAAATTGAATGAAAACCTAGACAAAATTAGCATGCCAAGTAGATATGCTTGGGAACTTACTCGTCTAAGTGATATGTGTTTCTATATCCATCACTGGTATGTCCATAGTCCTTGTAGCCTTTCATGCCATGGTGGATACCATGGTGACCATCACTTCCATGGCGTGTCTTGCCGTTTTCTCCGTGACTGTCCACATGACCACCATAATCGAACATGTAGTAGCCATGGTCACCATTGTCATTTCCATAACTTATTTGTTCATCGGATTCAGAGTAGTTTGGACCAATTCCTTCTTCGTGATGACCCCTTCCACCTCCATTATTTCCATGTCTACTAACTACATAGTAACTGTTTTCAGCAATAAGTGCATCAGGATTAGTCGCTTTGAGTTTTGTCCCTTCTGTAATTGTTGTCCTTACAAGTAATGTGGCAAACAATGCCAAAATAGCAAGTTGAGTCTGGATATTAACAAGATAAAAATACCAGATGGTTACTGTACGAAATGTTGTATTATAAAATAATGCCAAGCTTTTATCTTACTCACCATTGTCCTAAGAAGTCGATTTTGGTTCTTCGTTTTCTAGGACTATTGTTGAAGTGTTCAAACTGAATGTCTTCTGTGCCTTTCTATGATTTTATAAATTCTTATATACTAATTTCATAAATATGTTGGGTCTTTTTTTAATAATTCGTACCATGGCATATAATCCCCACTTATCGCACGATTCATCTGGACATATATTATTATTATGTAACCCACTTACATGTATATCATATCAAAATTTGGGAAACATGAAAGTGACATGAAGGAAACACTTTTACATGCCCAAAAAACACCAGATGCTGTGGTTGTTTGTTATATCATGTAAAACCAATACATTTAAAAATGACATGTTTATGACGTGTTTCTTTGATATGCATAATTGAGTTTGGTTTCTCCTACCTTTAAAATTTAATCGCTCGTTATTTTAGAAAATTAATAACTTGTTATCTAATTGACAATCAATATTTTTGCAAATTGCATTTTTATTTAATTTAGTTAAAGATAACTATGGATTTTGTATTAATTATTGTGCTTCGTTGCTGTTAATTTTCTCCATTATAAAAATGAATTAATGAAAAAAAAATTGCTCCATATTCATGACGTTTAGGCGCTTTTTAGCTATCTATTTCATTTCGTAAATTCAACAGTATAAACTCGTAATTGCATATACATGTACATATATTTGAAATAGCCTGGTGTCTTTGATGGGACACTAGCTTACAACCTCTCAAATAATACTCTCAGAAAATACATTTAAAAAACTCAGCTGTATGAACCAAAACGTTATGAATATTGAGCAATTTTTGTCATTAATTTATATAGATAAGTTCTGTAGGAAATGGCTTTTGGAAATTTAACATTACAGGTATGTTCTAAAGGGCTTGCTTCATAGGGTAAAGAGCGTAAACATATTTTGAAGACAAAATATTATAATTCCATATAAACTTTAGAAACGTTGAATGTTTTCAGAAATAGGCGAAACAATGATTGTATTTACATATTTATCTCAATGTAGTACGTAGTAAAGTTTTTTTACCGATGCAAGTTTTCAGCTTTGCATAATGATGCAATCATTTATGCGAATTTGGAATATGCTTTCAGGGTAATGAGAAAAGGTATGCTTGGGTATACAACACTTAATATCATATATTCTGTTGAGATGCAATTATACACCGTAAAATAATTGTCAATATGGTAATGATTAATTATGATAATATACATTAAGATAAAATAAAAGTAATGATTTTGTTTAATTATATCAGTGAAAGTCCAATTAAGTGAACATTATTGGCTCAAGCATTTTCTCAATATGATGTTACTTTGTCCAGCTGACTTTAATTTACATGTTTCAAGTTTTAGCAAATGTATTATACGTGTATACTACTTGTTATTAGTTTGGAGCACGTTTTGATATGAGTTTAAAAAGAAAACAATATTTAATATATTTTTTTATTATTTTACCATAATACAGTTTACATATACCTTGACTTCTTATAAATTAAAAATTTCTACCCAAGTCATATTACATGCGAAACTTATAACTTGATAACCAAATGTGCTGTTAAGAAAAAAAAAGAAAATTTTTTAATGAAATAGTTTTTGCTTAAATAATTGCTTTCAAATCATCTTCAAAGTCAGTTTTGCACACATTTTCAAAAAACTACTCCAGTACTTTTGTAATAACACGATAAATTACGATATCATTTTGAACAAAACGACAAAGTTGATTTTTATTGTTCTATTTTATTTATTTCATTCAAATACAATATTTTAAATATTCTGGTTATGAAGAATGAATTTAATGACCATAACCTCCACCGCCACCGCCATATCCTCCACCTCCATGACCTCCACCACCACCCCCATGGCCACCCCCACCACCGCCTCCTCCATGACCTCCACTGCCATGGGCCGAACTGTGGTGAGATTTGCTATGATGACCTCCACTACCACTATGTCCTTTTCTGGATCCTTGGTTGTGACCATGTCCATCGTAATATTTGCCATGGTGGTCATCATGGTACTTGTTGTAACCTTGGTGGTTGTTGTGGTGCTTACGGTTGCTGCCATTGTCGTGGTATCTGGAGTGATGGCCAGATCTGTAGTGATAAAGGCAAAAATTTCACAATTATTTGAGCATTGACAACTTTTAGAAAACAGTTTTGGTATTCTGGTTATCTCTGATAACCTCCATCAGAAACTTACTCATCTATGTGGTATGTGTTGCGATATCCATTGCTGTTATGTCCGGAATCCCTATGACCTTTACTGCCATGATGGTTCCCATGATGTCCATCGCTTCCATATCGGGTGTTGCCGTGATTCCTGTGGCTGTTACCGTGTCCACCATAATGACTTTTGGAATATCCGTGGTCACCATTATCTCCTCCATAGCTTTTATGACCATGAGATGATGAGTGGCTTGGACCACCATGTCCTCCACCTCCTCCACCATAACCTCCACCACCACCGCCATGACCTCCACCACCGTGACCTCCACCACCACCACCACCACCATATCCCGTTGCAGCAGCTACCAAATCACTGCTTGCAACAATAATTTCTTCATCATTGGTTGCTTCAGAAATTGTGTGGTTTGTACCATCATGATGGCCGCACACAAAAGTTGCGGCATACAATACCAAGACGACTAATTGGACCTGAGAATCGAAACACAATTAATAAAATGTAGTGATTTTCTTGTTAATTGGGAATTGTACATGTACATGTATAATCTACATGAAGAAAAGCTAATAAGGATCTTCCATAATATAGGGAAGTTTCCCTTTTTGAATCCTTCATAAGTCATTTTAGCTATTGCCTGTCACTATTTACGCAGGTGTGAAATAGGGAATTTCCCCGCTGCCTGCATCTCCATACCATTTTTGTTTCCATGTTTGGTATCACTGAGACAAATACAAATTATTAAATATCATTTTATGGAGGTTTATTATTTTATACATGGGTCCCAAGTCGGGACCGGCACTATATTATTTTAGAGAGGTTATTATTTTACACAGGATTATTTTAGACAGGTTCTACTGTATTTAAGAAGTGTTATATTAAGAAGTGGGAAGGGGTCCTCAGTTAAATATGTTTGAGCATTAATCAGAAATTCGAATTAACCCGATTAACTGGAGGTTTCATTAACCGGAATTCGTTATATTGCAAAACAAGTATTATGGCAGAGCTCTTTATCACCCTATCTTCAAACTTACCATTGTCCAAAGTCCTCCTTGTTGGGATTTCATCTTGTGTTTACCACTATTGGTGATGAACAGCCAAACAACTTCTGTTTTTGATGACATTTGTAAGTTGCTTTTATACTAAATTTTCAATTGAATGGTGCCGATTTTTTTCTCTCTACGTGTGCCAGACTGTGTATAATCCCATTTATTCTTAAATTAAACTTTTCACCCGAAGGTATAATTTAACACGGTTATTTTTGAATTACTTCACTTAGTATTTATGATGAGAAAATTCTAACTTTTCAATTATATAAGATGAAAAACCAGTAATTGTTTTGCCTCTTCATAAAGACTTGCAAATATCTTTGCATTTCTTTTCTTCTTTTCAGTTAATTGGTCGTAAAGGAATGCTGCTTACTAATGTTTGTTTGTCACTTGTTTTTGGTTACTGCAATTTAAAAAATGCTTTTTTATAACACATTTGAATTTCTTTCAAACTAGGAATATACATTTAATTGGTAAATCGAGCAACTAGCATCTTAATGATTTGAACTATTAGTTGAAAAATGAAACCAAGACGAATCATGGATCAATATGCATTGTATTGTTTGGATTTCTTGGCTGTTGTCCTATTTTTTTATTTATTGTCAGTTAGTACAGGTACACGTACATGTATATCACCAAATTAATTAGGTTTGCCGTATAATTGAAATAATTCTTACGTGAAACTGAAAACTATTCTGATTGGATTACACTGCAAATGAAAGCATCTTGATAACTTTTCCAGAAATAAGATTATATCTTCTTTAAACCTCTTAATTTATGATATTTAAATTTGTGGTGCATTAATTGGATATATCATAAAGTGCAATTTTAGCAGCCTTCTGGATTTTATTTCAAACCCTTATCGTGGTTGCATGCATTGCATGTACGCTCATATATGGAAATGCAGTAAAACCTGGTAAAGTGACCACTTCTTCATAGTGACCACTTTTCATAAATTGGTTTTAGTGCGTGCTTGTATCTTTTCCGTTCTGAAGTTCTCTGTATAGTGACCACCTGTATATAGTGACCGTTTTTGGCAATTTTTTGGGTGGACACCTTGATCAGATTTTACTGCACTATAAAATGTAGGAAATGTAGGAGGTGTACATGTTTATGTTGGCTACTTTGAAATAATTGTATTGTGCAAAACTGAATTTTCTTCGTTCATTTATTTACGGACTTGGATATTAGGATTTTAAACCATTGGGTGTGTAGAACATCACTTCCCAATTAATCAATTCACTTCACGATCCCTTATATGCATTGACACGAATTTCCACACTTCTCAAAACTGATACCTTTAACCAAAAACTTGATTGAACCTGTAAACTTAACGTAAATGGTATTCTAACACTATTCACATTGTATTTATAAAGATGCGTACAATTGTAACTGACACATATGTTAATTAAATACATGTATTTTCGTCTAATTTTCATCCAACTTTATTCATATTTTTGTAACTAAAAAACATCATGCAAATATTTGTAACTAAAAAACGCCTTGCAAATATTTGTAAAAAAATTATTTATTTTTCGTGTGCAACATCTTTAAATGAATTTGGAGTTATTTTGCATGCGAGTTAAGTATAAAACCCATGCATGATAATGTATATGGCATAAAGTTGCAACATCATGTGTGTAGCAGTCTTGATAAAAATTGAAATACAGGATCAGAAATCATTCTGTGTGAGACTTTGTAATAATATTTGCTACTAAACTCGTACCCTGTAGAATACTGGTGCTACATTATTTTATACCAATGCTCTTATCAATGTTCTTTGACAAAGTTCCACATAGGCCTAATGCATGTGTCCATGCTTGCACATACTTTGAAATTTGCACTTATAAGATGCGCATTAGCGTATTCTGCACATCTTGCTTTTTATTTAGGAAAATTTTAAAATTGTGATCGTTTAACCAATTTATTTTATGATTTCAATCAATTTTAGCTGAGTTTTATCTTAAAATAAATACATTTAAACTTGGATGGATTTTTAGAATACATATTATTCTTTCATTTTGTATGTCAAAGATTTAAATGAAACATATTAGCTGTAAATTGATTTTATTTTAAAGATTTATATTTATGATATACATGAACTGTAAACATTATTGCACCAACAATACTATTAAAAATCTGAAATTGAGTATCCCACATCACATTATATGCGATTAGTTTGCACAACATTAGTCATTAAGACATTTTCATGACAAGACAATTGATACAAAATATGCTAGCTATACACAAATATACATTAAGTTATTTTAGCACAATTCATTTATAAATTATGTTTTCTAAATATTGGCAATGAGGCTTAATGGCCATAGCCTCCACCCCCATGTCCACCACCTCCATGTCCACCGCCTCCATGACCTGAACTACCATGTGATCCACTGCTGTGTTGTTTGGCATGGTGTCCACCATATTTACGATGCCCACGGTTGCTTGCCTTATTGTGGCCATGTCCATCGTAGTATTTACCATGGTGGTCATCGTGGTACTTGTTGTAGCCCTGGTGATTCTTGTGGTGCTTGCGGTTGTTGGCATTGTCATGGTATTTGGAGTGATGTCCAGACCTACGAATTATAAAATTATATGAAAAAATATGCAATGGTCAAGTTGATTCTAACCAAGCTATTCTTAAGTAACATACTCGTCCTTATGATGGGTATTTCTATATCCGTTGCTATAGTGACCATAGTCCTTATAGCCGTTGTTGCCATGGTGATTCCCATGATGACCATCGCTGCCATATGCTGACGTACCATGGTTCCTGTGGCTGTTACCATGTCCACCATAATGGTCGTTGTAATCCCCATGGCCACCATGCTGACCACCATATCCCTGGTGTCCATGGGATCCATAGTAGCTAGGACCATAGCCACCACCATAACCACCACCACCATGACCTCCTCCACCACCACCATGGCCTCCACCCCCATAGCCTCCACCACCATGACCATATCCTGTTGCAGCTGCTACTAAGTCACTGCTTTCTGCTTTGATGTCATCAGCATTTCCTGAATCCCCTTTAGGTCCTTCAAAAAAGGCACGGTCTGTGCTTTCATGCTGCCCAAATACAGAGGTAGCAGCATACAAAACCAGAACAGCTAAGGAGGCCTGGATTTCATAGAAAATAGAGATAAAGTAATAAATATCAGTCTGTTAAGAGGGTTGTATACCAGAATAAGCCTTTTTTCTAAATTATTTTTTTATTTAATTTTGGAAACTGTTAGGAACAAATGGAATGTACGAGGACCTAGAATAAATATTCTATTATTTGTTTAAATTTTTTGTTTATGTATATGTATGTTCCATTTCATGGAAATATGTCTGTAAAGTTTACCAGACCCTCTACAATTATAAACTTTATGGACATATTTCCATGAAATGAAATATACATATACATAAACAATTTTTTTTAACAAATAGTAGAATATTTATGATAGGTCCTCGTACATTCCATTTATTCGTAACAGTTTCCAAAATTAAATTAAAAAATTTAGAAAAAAAAGGCTTATTCTGGTATGCACCCCTCTTAACCAAATTTTTGCAAGTTTTTGATTAGATTACCATCAACCAAGATATTCCTATTTGGGACTTCATTTCAGAACAGTCAAACTTCTTCTGTGCTTTCTCGACATTTTAAAATAGCTTTTATACAAAATTGACTCTAGACTATATTTTCGGGGGTAAAAAATTGTATCATTCCCAGTGATCTCTTCTGCAATTTCTACCTGGTGGTATAATTCACTAGTTAAGTTTATGTTAATTCTAACGCATGATGAGGAAATTCTAATCGTTCTTAAATGTAGATCTTTCGATGGGGGAAATGTCTCATGCATGAATATAGGAATGAAATTACTAATTTTTTTGTTGTAATCTATCAAACTACTTGAAGTGGAAAGCCATGGCACTTAACATTACTGGTTTGTCAATTGTTTTGTGTTGCCAGATAATGAGGTGCGAGATTGGTGTTGCGTTGAAATTTCGAGGTTTTTGCTATGACGATATTTTCATGTTAAACCAATTAATGATGCGTGCACAAAAGGTTCCTTGTGGGAATCAAAAGAATTAGGCGAAGACATTGCGGTTCAGATAGATTAGCCTATAAGCATGAGCCTCCTTTGGGTACGATTAACTAATCGATCAAGTATAATAATTGGATGGGAACTTTTAACGTAAATTAAGATGTAGGTCTATATCTCTTGAAAAAGAAAGTGTTTATGGAAGTGGAACGGATTCTGTTAGATAAGAAGATAAGAGGGAACTGCAAGGAACGGATATTTTGTTAAAAATGGTCTTAGTTAGACCATGTCAGAATGTTCTTAGACAATGTATTAATTAATACTAAATATTTTTTTAAAAGTTTAATTATATGCTAATGTTGATTAACTAAAGTGACTGACTGAAATGTCTGGTATTCTTAGATTTTGCTTAGATTGTATACTTATCTCCTCGTCATTAACTAAAAAAGTCCAAAGATAAACAGACAATAAATTTCAGAAAATATAAAAAAATGTATTTAATAACATTTACCTGAATTTTAATTTATTATCATTGAACAATATAAATCAAAACTACTAAAAATAAATTGAAATATAATATAATGCTACTTGGTCTTGTATATATCTACTCAAACGTATTGCTCTGTTTAATTTGATTAAGGAAATATACTTGCTGTTTTCTAAATTAATATAATAACCTAAGTAACCTTTCAATGTATTTGAAAAAGAAGCGTCGTAATTTTAACTTTTATTCTATACCAAAAATACTGTAAACGTTTTTGGTTCTATACCTGCAATACTTAAAAGACTCTTTAAGTCGTTGGAAATCAAATTAAACTTGAAAATATATTTCAAATAATTGTTTTTGTAACTTTGATAATCGGTCTTGTATTTTATGCTCATTTGCATCTACATGTACATGTACATTATTTACGTCGCTCACCGAATCTTTTGTTAATTTGCATAGCTAATTAAGTGAGAACTCTACCAGCCACCCTATCTTACAAAAACGAATTTATTATTTAAAAAATAAAAGTAGTGCATTTATTTATCTACATGTAGATTTGCTAAAAAGATTCACTAGTCACACTAATTGATGGGCCTGAATACAGATGCAATAATTGATAAAACAATACTGCAAGCAAAACCAAAAACAACCTACTAAATTATGGTATCTCATTGCTATTTATAAAAACTAATATTATTAATGTTAATAATTTACAAATGAACAATACATGCATGTATATTTAGCAATTTAAAGAATTTATTCCATTGTTACTTTTTACAGAAATTTGAAACGAATATAATATGAATCGTATTTTGGTACTTTTTAAACTTAAATCTATCACTATAAATAAACAAATTACATGACCCCCAATAGTTATGTAATCAGCAAACATAATTGTTAATAAATCAGTATTGACTTCGACAATCTTCGAATAATTTGATTATTGCTAAAATAATTCATACGAATATTCAAAAAATAACAACACAGATGCAAGCACAATTGTGTAAAGAAAAACATTTTAATAACATATTAGGATTCACATAACATCATTTTGTTGTGTACGATTATTTTCTATGGCAAGTCCATTCTTCAAGTGAGAATTAGCAATCGGGTAAAGATAAAACCATGTTTTTAATGTTTCTTTTAATGATAGCCACCTCCACCATGGCCACCACCTCCATAACCCCCACCCCCATGGCCACCACCACCATGACCACCGCCCCCATGACCTTTAGCATAATCCCCATAACGCCCACTTTTGCCGTACTGTCCCTTGTGATGACTTCTGCCCCTTTGTTCATGGTGCCCATATCTTCCATGTGCTTCATCATAGTATCCTCTCGCAAATCCGCCTCCATTATGACGACGCCCATGATAATTACCTCCTAGAAACACATAAAAAACAAAATTGAATAATATAACTTAGTTTTAAAAAGGGTAATCACAAATTACCTGTGCTAGTGACGTGATCGTAATGTCCTCCATTGCCATGATCGTATGGTCGACTGTAACCATCGTGGTAGTTGTAGCGATTTTGTTTGTGGTAATTGTCGTGAAATTGACCATCTTTACCGTAGTCTTCCTTATGCTTCTTTTTACCAAAGTCATCTTTTACCCTTCCATAATCAGCATCGTCCTCATAACCTCCATGATGGTCATAATAGCGTCCACCACCTTAGTGAAATAATTTAAAATTTTCAAAATTATTCACGAAATCATTTAGTTCAACTAGGAGGGTATTATCGAGTAAGTTTATCATCTTAGATTAATGATTAGATAATGATTCCCAAAAAACTTATTTATGGGACAGCCAGTCATGCGATTAACCCTGATTCAAACGGAAATATGGGTAATTTACCTATGTTACGCTATAAAATAATCTACAGTGTATATTGTACTTGTGACAAGTACGAATAGTCAGGAAAGGTTAAAATTGGACATTTTGATATGAATTGAACATGTTATAGGCAATTTTTTGGGAAACACTGCGATATTGGAAAAATATTCTATTTTTGATATGGTTTAAAATAGCTTTTTTTCGAAAAATCGTATGAAAATATGTATAATTTGATAAAAAATGTTTTATAACAATGGTTTGGATTGCTTATCTGGCAAAACGGTAAAAAAAGAAAACTTTCATGTAAATTTGTAATTACCAATTTTGGGAGCCATATTTAAAATTCCACCAGAAAAGTTAAACAAAAATTTAAAATTCGACCAGAAAACAAAACAAAAAATTCAAATTTAAGAAGAATTTGGATTTTTATATTAACCTTTATGTCCTCCTCCGTATTTCCTCTTCTTACTGCCATGTCCTCCGTAATAGTCTGCGTAGTCCTCATGAGTGCCTCTTTCTCCACCATAGTTTTTGTGTCCATGTTTTTTGCCTCTATCTTGATAAGCATGTCTATTATAACCATGCCTGTTGTCATAACTTTTACTGCCCCCATGAGATCCATCACGACCACCGTGCCCATGCCCATGTCCTCCATGTCCAGTGGCAGCAGCAACCAGATCATCAACTTCCGTTTCACTTTGCGTCACACTGACTATGACAAAACATACTCCGAACAGAAATAGCCAAGCAATCTGCATCTGGAATTTAGAAAATATAATACTATTGGACTAATTATAAATTTCACAAACTCAAGATTATTTTTGAAAATATTGACATATACTGTAAGATGTCAGGTAGAGTTAGTTGCAACGTTTGTTCGAATGTAGAATACGTTCAACTGAATGTGGTGACTTTTCAAAAAATACTTGGCTCACTCACCTTTACACTACATAGAGGCTAACAGGTAATGTCTTTTGGTGCCAGTGGTTCCTTCTCCACTGTCTTTTTCTTCTATTCCCCTACTGACTTTGGTCGTGGTTCTGTGATTTTTCCAAGTTGATGCCTTCCTTTTATAGCCTTGCAAGAGAAAAAACTTTTTTTTACTTTAGTGATTTGTTCATATTTCACACCTATTTTACTCTTTTCGTTTTTTTCTCCAACTTAGTCTTGTATTGTACGTAATTATCGCAGGCAATTAGTAATGCATTTGTTGAGGAACAACAGTTCACATGCATGAGTTTATTGATACTTTTTTATAGTTGGCTTTTATTGATTGTTGCAGATATAATTGGATTTTGAGATAAACTCAGAAAATTTAGATATGCTTCATAAATCATTGTGAAAATAGTTATAATTTTCATATTAAGAAATTTACAAAAAATATAATTTTTAGGTTGCGTGTTGTACAATAGACATCTCTTGGGAAATTAACGCACACAAGTGAAATTGTATTATGAAGACGTTAGTAAACAATGAATGATTCGGTGCAAAGATGCTCAATTTTTATCTACATATTTTTAAAATAAAAGTTTTGCATGCTCCAGTGCTTTAAATTGGGTGAATTTAACTGTGTTCCTTAGGGATGTATCCAGAGCAAATAAAAAGTAGCAAATGAACCATTTAATTTCTTTATATGTCGAATCAGGCGTGATGTTGTATGTCACACCTATTTGGTGAGGCATATTGTCTTAAATTCTGTATATACACAGTTACTTTCACTGCATTTTTTCGTGTTTCAAACATTCTGGTGGAATACTGTAAGACGATAAACGTTACAACGAATTTTTTACAATTACATAGCACGCATTTGCACATTACATGCATCTAAAGCATGTTGGCCAATCGATTCGATTTGTCACTAAAATTGATCTGATATTATCAAAAAATGTAAAATGAATACAAAAGGGACAAGAAGACCCTTTTAAACTTTATTTGACTTGGGATAACTAAGATAAATAAATTAAATTGGTAAGTTGAATTT
>JAQGCC010000394.1:0-38683 GCA_034698905.1 Xestoiulus laeticollis
GGATGGGATTCGAACCCACGCGGGCAGAGCCCATTGGATTAGCAGTCCAACGCCTTAACCACTCGGCCACCTCGTCTGAGGAAACAGACTTTCAAAGATAATTTCTGCCAGATTTGCAGATTTGCCATGAAAGAATATGGAATCCATGTGTTGAAAAATAAATCCGACGAGGACGGGATTCGAACCCATGCGGGCAGAGCCCATTGGATTAGCAGTCCAACGCCTTAACCACTCGGCCACCTCGTCACGTGTGCATTGAATTTTAAAGATATTTTTCATTAGAAGTATTCATTTATAATATTAATAAAATATTAAATACAAAACGATTTCGACGAAGATTGGACTCGAACCCACGCGGGCAGAGCCCATTGGATTAGCAGTCCAACGCCTTAACCACTCGGCCACCTCGTCAGTAGTCTATACTCTGCCTTGCAAGATAGTTTCATGCCAAAACTTTTAATGCCAATAAATAACCCAGTTTCCCAGAATTACCAGATTTGCATAAAATCAATGCTCCACTAAATTTTGCGAAGAATACAGAATATTCAGTGGTTAATTTTCCTCCAATGTCAGAGAATATCCACTTGAATTACCGCATTTTATCACATTGACTGCCCTTCAATTTAATTATACGGATATCTAAAATGCTGGCATCCGATGCCCATTTAAAGCATTTTTATGCCCTGGCAAAATTCCACTATACAGTATATTAAATGTTTATTTGTCCTTCAGTCTCAGGGGGTTTAATTTAGGGTTGGAAGTGTGCGATTCAACCGAAAGCAGTATATAAGGCCACTGTGAAAGATAAAACGAAATTGGGATCCGAAATCCCAGATTGTGGATATGATAGAATAAATCCACATAATTTCCTCGTAAATTTCATCTCCTTTCCCATATTCTTGGATTTTATTTGAAACGGTCAGTTGAAAGGTCTTTTTTGAACATGCAGGATTTTTTCTTTTTTTCAAAAAAAGCATATCTGAGCCTTTTCGTATATTTCTTTAGAGAAATCCTCCATCTAAATATAATTTACAATACAGTAGTTGGCAGCAAAAGTCTCCCAAGGCCCACTTTGGCTGTTCTTAAATGGCACGATGAAAAAATCTGCTCTACTCGTCCCCGAAAACGTTGTAAAATTAGCACTGGAAGATGGCGCGTCTGGTGGTTTTAGTGCTTGAAATTTGACCCACTTGGACTCTGGGAGTCCAAGTTGTAATCGACGTTTAAATATGGCCCCCAATGGCATATTGACACTGATGAATGTTATTTCAACCTAGTTAGCAGACGCTCCACATTAAAACAAAAGGAGTATTGCACTCCTTACCTACATGTAAAATCCCAGAACATAGTCTACTCTTTTTTGCATTTCAATGAGCCCGTTTTGCCTTTTCGTTTTAAGCGACCTTGTTTATGGCGAGATATATTTCAATTATCCCATGTGATTTGATCCTCAACCGGATAGAGAAGTCAAATGTGAAATTCCACGGCCGTTTTGCGAGAGCTGCATTGTCGTGACGTCAATTTCCATCTAATTGTTTCATTTATTTTTAACTCTTGGTGAAAAACGTACGTCTATCTTCCCTGAAAGGACTTCACTTCAATGCTGAAGTAGAAAAAAAGGGTCTGATTTAAATTTCAAACGTAAGTCATGTCCCGGTGCACCGCCATTCGTTCAATTTTCATTATATTTGGTGGAATGGAAATCGTAAATGAGACAAAATTGGGATTGCAACAGAAGGTAATGCTTTAAATGACAAAATTACAACTGATTTACTGCATCGAAAAATGCATCACCATTTTCGACTTGGGTTTTGTTCTGCCATTATTATAAAAGCTTTTTTAGCCAAATGCAGCTAAGTTCGTAGTGGCGCAGGCTGAGAGGAGCTAATTTCCTGTTTGACCGACACAACACAACTGCATACTCACCACATCATGTGAAATTAAAACTATTAAATAAAGCGCCATTTTTACAGAGACTTGATAGTCTAGCCGAGCTTGTAATATTCTGTATTGTGACCCTTCATTTAAATTTGTAGTGATGGAGGCTCCTCTCAGCCTCCGTCCCTACGAACTAAGCCGAATTCGGCTGTAAATGGGTTAAGATTTTCAACTTGAGCGTAACTACATGTAGTAGCTGCCAATATACATGTACTTGAGAATAAAATCTTCAAACGACTTTTTTATGAACATTTCATGTTATCCAATCTACACATTTCCCTAAAATATAAAGTAACATGCCTAGTTGTAACCTAGCTTCCATGCTTATGTAAACTATTTTTTCTTTTACCAAAGATTGGATTTCTTTGGTTAGTTTTGATTTCTACATGTACAGCGTATGTTAGTTTAGATGAAAATGAATATTCCCGTTGCCTGGAAGCACAATGAAATATTGAAAAAATTTATTCCTGAATTTTGCATTAGATGATGTTTACCGATACTAAATATATTCATCCCAAGTAAGTGCTCGGAGTGCTACCATTAAACTTTCATTTCGAAAGAACCCTTAAAATTTCAGAAGAGGTCTTTAGTAGAGAGAAATGTAGAGGAAATGTTCAATTTGTAGTACATGTAATTATATTTCGAACGCTTTATTCGACAAATTGATACGACGGCATATTCCAAATATATTTTAGCCAATTTAAATATAATGGAATATTTTGACATCCCTTTAAAAACACGATAAGAAAGACGAATTTTTTTTGTCAGCTCTTGGAAACCGAAATTTTGCACGTCGTAGCGAAAAAAAAACTAAATAAGGCATTTCCATGATAAAGTAAAGCAGAGGAATTGGAGCGTGACATTTTGCAGCAGAAATATGCGCAAAATGACTTTTTTTTTCTATTACCCACTATCTTAAAAGCAAAGATGAAGTTACTTTAAGGGAAAGTATAGCGATTCTTTCTTGATTAATAAACTGGGCCAAGTGAACTTGAGCAAAATAATGTCATTTGGCTGCATTTGTAGATAATGGAATTTTGTTTCTTTTCGAATTTATCTTCATTCAAAACAAATTGCTGGGCTGTCGAGATCAATAATTAGCAAGATATTTTGTTTCGTATGCAACAGCAAGACATTGAAAAGTAAATCTAATTTACTTTACAAATTGGTTTCAGTAAACTTGACACTGAAAACGAGGAATAGAATTGTCAATGATACAGTAAGTTAAATAGCTGCAGTCAGCTAGGACAAATTTAATAGGAATATTATGGAATTTTGATAATTAAATTTGAACTAATGAGAGAAATTCGTACTTAATGCAGTTTTGGTAGTTAATTCGAAAAAGTTATCTGCTCCTGAATTGGGCTTCTTTGCAATGCATGTATGCTATCAGTGTTTGCCCATATTTAACTACACGTATATAAAATATAAAAGTTTTGTAATTATTAGGCTGGTAGGGCTTGCCAATGTTTACGAAGGCAAACTTGACACTAAAATAATTTGTATAATTGTCATCGGTAGAACCTTGGCACATTCATATCTTGCGATGTAATCATGCATGGGACATAACGGGTTATAAAAAATTGGCCGACTTCTAATTTCCATCACGTCGTCATATCTGGTGAAATTGATCCTTTCGTTTAACTTGGTGGGAGTAACTGTGGTTAAAGTCTGAATCAATTCTGCACGTAATCATATTTAATTTGCTAATTCGCAAAAAAATCCCCTTCTCTCAAAAATGGGCGT
Source organism: Xestoiulus laeticollis (assembly GCA_034698905.1). Classification (NCBI taxonomy): domain Eukaryota; kingdom Metazoa; phylum Arthropoda; class Diplopoda; order Julida; family Julidae; genus Xestoiulus; species Xestoiulus laeticollis. The sequence goes on from JAQGCC010000394.1 coordinate 3,685, forward strand.
CTTGGCATTACTAGCAGTGTTTGCTCATTACTGTACATTTGCTATTTAGGATAATTCTATATGAAAAGTATTGATTAGGGTAAATGGATCTGAAGAATTGTTAGACAGTCTGTTGTGACACCATTTTGTTACCGAAATCCCACCACCATATCCCACGGGTATTTTAGCATTGCTAAATAAGATGTCATTTTTTCACATGTTTCGTAAGTCAAATGTAAAACTAGTAATAGAGTCAATTTCATGCTTCAACTTTAAAACATTTTTTGGAACATTTTTGGAAACATTTTTTAAGAATATAAATATACTAATTTAATGACTGTTGTTTTTTAATATAATTCAAATTTAAAATACATGTATTACACAAGGGGAAACTTTTACTAACATTTGTAGCAATGTCTAATTAAAAAAAAAAAAAAAAAAAAAAAATCCATTCCCCCCACATATGGGCATCTTAGCAATGATCATAAGCTGTCAGTGTTTGCCCATCTTTACGTAGGTCATATTTGAAAATAGTAACGGGAACATCCACAATTCCTATGCTTCAAAACGTGCTAGTTTTTTAATTTTTCTCGCACCTCCTGTTATATTTGCGTGCTATTTATGTTTTCTCTCCCCACCCAAAAAAAAGCATTTTTTTAAAACTGCTAACCCTGCAGTTTTTTTTATATCGCAATACATTTTGCGTTGAGATAGTTAATACAGTGCATTCCGGATAATGGGGCCATTGAGAATTAGGACGAGTCGCATATTAAGACATTATGTATAAATATTTTAAACTATTGTTAATGGGAACAGCCACATAAAAAGGGACTACAACTATATGTTCCCTCGATGTTGTCCAATTATCCAAACTACATCGTATCGAATACACAGACTAATTTGCGACTACACAATCAGTACATTGCCCTGTGCTACCTTAATAAGCGTGGTGTCTAGTCCTAGAACGTTAATATTTAATCAACATATCTAGGGTTCATTACTGTGGCGCACATGCACCTCAAACATCTGTGATCAAGCCATATATTGTGAATATCGATATCACGCTACAGGAAATGGCTTTTTACACCGAGGTTTTCCTATCCACGTACATGTGAACATAATTAATCACTTAAATCTCAGTTGGCTCATCTTCGTCATTCGAAAGCAGGAGCTCTATTGGCACCAAGGGTCCGATTGTGCCTTACCGCAAACTTAACGTGCTTTTTGCATCTTTTTTCCATTGGCACAAACAGGATCTTGGCTGGAACGCAATTGACGAAAAATAGCGTGCAAAAGAGGCTGTTACACTCGATTCGCTCATGCCTTTATTGTTCCTGTGATTATTTTTAGTAAATTATCTGTTACGCTAAGCATATTTTTATTGTCCAAAGCACGATCTCGTTTGCTGTTGAGCATCCAATACGAAATTAAAATTAAGGCTTCGTGAAGCGAAACCTCTTTGTGTGGATTTCTTCAGGAACAGGCTCTTTAAAATCTTCTATCTTTTACTAGGAAAAAATCTGCACGTTATTTTGGTTTTTAAAAAGGGGTTTTAAGCATGCCAAGACGTCACTGCAGTATGCATCTGCAGTACAGATTAAGCAAGGGAAATCAGATTTAAAACAGAGCCAGCCTTGCATTTCAGTTTTCTTTATGTATAAACTGTTTTTTTTTTTTCATGCACACGAAGGCATTTAAACCAAAATTGAGATATTTTTATGAAGTAACGCCACGTGTTTTGAAAATTAATTTTAGACTCACAGGTTTATTTTGATATGGGACGTAATTCAAAACTATTTTAGAATTGCAGATTATACAACATTAGCATGTGTTGTATCCCAATTCAAACATCGTACTGTAACTGAAAATATGTAATGGAAATTGATTCATGAAACGAGTAACATGATCTCATGTAATTTACTTATGAATTCAGGCAGCTCAAAATGGTAAATTGAGTTTTGTACAGTACTTGTTTGACAATACAGTAAAGTAGTCCAAAAGATTAGGAGGAAATTGTCTCGGAATTCGTTGTTTTTCGACCAAGTTCTAATCTGGCAAAATACAACATGGTGCCTGAATGGATGTTGGGTTCATGCCAACCTGGTTTCTCCGGTTTATTTTTTTTTATGGGCATCCCATTTCTGGCACAGACTAGATAAAAGTTAAGAAAACTGAGGCAAACTTCATCCTGGCGTCTCCTTTGTAACGTTGATTTAGTGGCGCAACTTTAGAACCAATTTTATCGATTATAGACGAGCTCGTTCATCATGCAGTACAACATTGTGAAATCACTCATTAAGGACACCCAATCTAAACGTTAATTAAAATTCATATAGATTTGGGAAAATGCAAACGTTAATAGACACTTTGATCCCCCACAACAATGTGCAACAATTAACATGGCAGAGAATAATTGCTGCACGAGGGATGAGATCTCTAGTGAATTAAATCAGGAGGAAATACACATCAACGATATGCAATTGTACTTGTGTATTAACGCTCTAGGCTCGATATGAAATTACATGTTTTCCAAAAAGTGTCTTTATACGCTCACGAAAATCGATAAAAATGTATAGTGATGACCAACGGCATCTCTATCATAAATCCTGATAGAGTACTTGTTTCGTCTAAAAATGTAGGCGATGTACATTGCCTTATCATCAAAAAAATACCCATACATTATTTAATTAACAACAGCTTCATCGTGCTCAAAATGATTCCATGGTATAGTCTCAGATTTCATCTTCTAAATCATTACCATGCATTGGACGTTAAACTTTATCTTAAATATTGTACCTGAATCAAATTCAATATCATGTCATATGATCTTGATTGTGCTCATGAATATGGACTGTGTGCCTTTGTGAGCACGATGATTGTAATCATTTCAGGCAGATCATCTGTTTCAAATCAAAGGCAGAAATGGGAGTATACGTGCATGCATAAAATCGATTTAAAACATTGGAGGGCACCCTAAGATTTTTAAAGTAGATGCAAAGCTTTGTATATGACAAAGTGGTCCTATTTTTTGTGCACGTTTTTCTGTGGCTTAATTAAATGTGCCCAATTTTCAAGTACGTTGAACAGCATAAACCTCTAAAACAGTATGGGTTGCACACTCTTTGTCTTTAACTTTGGGCTTTTCCATTAAAAACGCAAGATTAAGCTTGACTTGGCGTTAGTGCTATTGTTAGTCAGTAATTAAGTAAAATTAATTATACATTTTAATTGTAATTTTGCAGAAGTGTACTCGTGGATGGTGTAACGTTAAATACTTGCGTTAAATTGCATTCTTGCACGAGGGTTTGGGTTACAAAATTAGTGCACCTTTAGATGGAATTTTGATGACAAAATAACTGTACCAAAAAGAAATGCTTTGGCGATCTTTAAGACTCACAAATCATTCAAGTGAATATCCTAAAGTGTATGGTCACGAGAGACTGAATCATTCGGGAATCAACCACCATGACGGTCAAGATGTTTCCATTGGTGGCTCTAATTGATCGTTTTTGAACTGAATTTCTATCACAACTTTCAATTGAATCTGTGATGATTGCACTTCTATTAGGGATAGACATTAACAACCCCTTGCTGCTATTTAAGTACATTTCTGTTTATTTTAAAAAAAACCTCTTTGAGTGAGTCCACTCTGTCATGGACACTTGATAGAAAAATCGATCAGTCAAACTTGTTGATACCCACCCACTGAGATTGGTAAAACTTTAGAAAAACGAGATTCTACGATGGGGGGGAAATGAGATGGTAAACCATGGCGTGCAACGATTCTGAAATCTTGAATTTGGATTAAGATTCCTCAGTATGATCCTTCGCAAGTCATGATTCCCAAAACCTGCTAACAAGCATTTGAGTAATGGTGACAAATGCAGTTTCATTTATAATTCATTGACATATTATCATTATGCAATACGTCATTGTAAGCCAAGATGAAACAAACGAAGGATGTTTTTGAAAATAAGAAAATGTTTTTCCAATACTTTGTCAAAAGGGATGGAGAGAATGGGAGGTTGTGACCACACATTCTTGTAGGCTAGTAGTTGTACATTCACGTGTTAAGCACTATAGAAATGATATAGTCGACCCTACAGGCTAATTACACCAATGCCAATTGCGTGCCACGATAACATGACCAAAATTCTGCAAGCATGTAATTTGAAATGACAGAATTGCAAGGACGACATGAATTAGTGTCGTGGCGTATTTTGGTGCACATCTCCACCCTTGATTTAAACAGTGAGGCATTCCCAATGGGGATTTATTGATAAGGAGGACATAACAACACACATGATATTTGCGATGAATTCATTGATCTCTTACTATTATAAGCAAAAGTCTAGTTTGTGAAATGCCTTTTAGGTTTTTTCGTTTTTCCACTGCTGGAGGACCTGGAAGTTCATATCTGAGACTATTAATCGACAGTGGCTTAAGGTCAAACATGGATGGCGAAATGTCAACGATTATACCACAATCAATATCGAACCAGAATGCTAATAACACGGATGTTATAATTCAGTCAGGAAACTCATCGATTTTTCATTCGAATAACATACGATATAACACCCTGGACACACGTGAGGCCTATCTAATTTCAGGCCGTTAAACTTTGATGACCCTGCAAGCTGCAGATCTGATAATGCAATAATGTGGTGCATGTTTGATTTGGGCTTATTTTAAAATGTTCCTGTATTGAACCTGTAAACCTGTAAAAAACCTGTCATGCAGATAGTGTCGACTGTCAAGTTAACACTGTGGACTATACAGTTGCATGAAAGAGCCTGACGTTCACGTGTTCAACATCATGTTTGTAACATTATATGAGCAGGATTTATAAGCATATATTTTAAATCCAAACTCTTTTTATCATCTGAATTGATTTCTGATGCTTCGATGATTTTACAAACGCTGCAGGCCCTTTTGAGGTTCCAGTTTTGGACTTACAAAAGCGAACGTCTATGCTTGGACGATAATGGCATGATATATAGATGTCAATTTTCAATAGATGGTATCATAGCAACATATTGTTTTCTCCTAGCTTATTTGATGGAGGTTTTCTTTATTTAAGCAATCACAGAAATTTCATTAACTATCTGCAGGTTGTCAGCTTTTTACAAACACTTGTAGTTTATCTATAGCTCTCTCCAATTTTTAATTCTTCAGAAATTGTTTGGCAACGTCTTTAAAATTGGCAGTATATAGGGTCCCGCGACATTTTTTTATAAGAAAATAATTATTTTACACAATACAGTAATAAATTACCAGTAAATTCAGTAGCCCCAGTATAAAAACAAGTTAGCAAACTGATAGGAATAAAAATATACGTAAACAAGTGATCTTTAAGAACTACATAGTTTTAATATTTTAAAGTTGCCGGAAACATAGTTATTTGCTATAGCTATAATAAGCAGTAACCGAGTTTAGAGATATTTTTAGATGGCTTCCCCCCAGCTGAGTTGTAATTGATGAAAAAGGAGGACTAGAAACGAAAGGGTTTATAAAACTGATTGCTCTGGTTGCTTAAAGTTTTATCAAGGCTTCCTGCACTTATACTGTATAAAAAAACCATTGAAGTTGTCATAACGATATTGATGTTTTAATGCAAGCATCTGCAATGGCAGACATATGGATTTAATTGTTTCACAATGACCTTTGTCTTAGTTGTCTACTAGCTAGGAATAACTCTAGAAGGTAATGATGGAAAAAGAGGGCTTAATTAACTTTGAAATATGACGTCCCTGGGAATCCTTCAAATATTGGGGGTTAACCTTGCTTTAAAAAAAGCATACAAATATTGATTCATTGAGTTTTTTGTGCTTTTGCCTATTCTGCTTTACTCAGGATTGTTTAAACTGCAATTTTGAATTTGGATGACATCCCCCAAATTTGCATCTATAAACAAACTGTTGACGCATGCTAGCAAAGTTCATTTATTTGAGATATAACGTAATATATTTTGCTGGGTCAACGACATCTGCAAAGCGATTTGTATTTTTTCTTGGAATTATCTTTGGCTCTTCACCAATTTTCAAATGTCAGCTTTCAACTGTAACACGTTTAAGGGTATTTTATATTGACAAAAACAGGAAAGCTGTTACGGTAAACTCTTTGCACGTTTTATCGCAAATACTTGAAAATATGGGGTCATGGAAATAAAAGTGAGTACATATTTGAACTGGTGATATATCTGAGCTTCGAAATTTCTAAGCAAAATAAGCAAACTTTCTTTGTACAAGACGATTTTATTTTTTAAATTTCTCTATTTTATCTAAAATTCATTTCCAAATGGCAATTTTGTCATGGTAACGCGTGTGTCAATGCAATCTCTTGTTTAAAAGTGTTTTTTTTTTGTGAAAGATTGCTAGAAGATGAAGAAGTCAGTAGGCTACTCCTTAAATCCTTTGCGATTGCTTCAGAATTAATGTTTCATAGGACATAGTTTCGCAGTTTCCGCTATAGTCATTTCAAATATCTCAAATAAGTTTTTATAGTATTTGTTGGCCATTACTTTTCGGTTTTATTATGGGCCTCAGATGTTCCTAGCGTTTTAGTTCGTAGAGTTAATATACACATTGTGACAAATGTAAACCATGCAGACGCAGTGAATCAATCAGGCTTCTCAAGATATGATGAATCCATTTCAAATCACTCCCATGTTCCCCTTTTCGGCATTCCACACATATTTAGCTAAAAATGGCAAGCGATATTTACACGTAAAAGAGATGCCAGAAACCATAACCCGGTTTTTATTTGCCCCTGCATCTCCTAAATCATAAGTGTTTCTGTGGATAAATGCAGTCCTTGGCCCCTCTATGGCGTGTTTAAACTCATTCTCACTCGTGTAACGCTATCTATAGTTCACGTTTTATCTGTCAATTTATACAGAAAAATGACTGCGAACGTCGATACGCTCTAAAGTATAAAAATAATGGTAGCTAGACGCTGATACCATCCTATAGGCTGATTCCGGAAGTCGTGAGGCGCCACCATTCGTATAAAGACGCTTCTGGAAATCTAAAAATCTTCAAAATCTAGAAAAAAAATTAGGCGAAAAATTTAATTTTCATATAAACAGTACTTGTTGGTCTTCAAATGCACTTGCAAGACTATACACATATTACCAACAATGTTTCCATTATCATATTTTAGTAACCCCAAAGAATGACATTAAATTGCAATTGATTTACTGGTCATTAAGTTGAACACATGGATACAGTGCATCAAAATTATTCCATACGGCCCAATGATGGATGATTTTTTGCATGCACGTAAAAACGATAAAAAAACGCTCAATGGATTCCTGCCTGTAATTTTCATAAAACACCATTGAAAAGTAGCATTGTATAGTTGCACGAGGGACCGATGGCAATCCAGTTTGGTTCCAATAGGTCTATTGAAGGTATTAAGGGAGAAGGCCAAGTACGAGCAGTGTTTGCAAATGAGGATAGTCAAGAGTACTACGTGAGATGAAACTCAAATGTTTAATAGATTGCCAAGAATGGAAAAGTTTGGAAATCAATTCCATTCATCATCTCGCAAAAAATGATGGTGGACATTGCAACGTTACATCCTGATTCGCGACAAAGCCTATTGGATATGACTATTAGTTAACGGTGAAAATAATGACAAATTGCTGAAGCTGGCATTCGATTGCCATTTTTATAATTGATGCTTCGGTATTTACAATTGTACATGTATGTAGAGATAGTTTACATGATGGCATGCCTATTTGAAAAAGATAATGGACCAGTATTCCATAACCTAGTATCATACTGAACCCTATGGAAAAAAAGTACATGGTCCAGTATGATTCTGTGTTATGGAATACTGGTCCCAGTATCTTTTTCCAATAAGGTTTCTTTGAAATAAGACATTATGCTGAATTTAAAAACAAATTTTGATTAAATTTGAAGAAGTAGCTAACTCATTGATGTGGCAAAATCCTCCTAAATTGAAAGGCTGTGTTATACATGTATATTCGACTGTATGTATTCATTGATCGATATACTTTGTATAGATATCAGATATTTGACAGCGATAGGCAAGTCCATTGTCAAATTTCAATAGAAGTCTTTCTTAAATTTGGTTAATTATTTGCAATTAATCTATTTTTAATTGCATTGCATATCTCTCCTGGGACAAATCTACTAAAATGAACATTTGGAGATAAATTATATTCATTGATTGGTGTACAGTACATAAAATTATTGATTATATACAGTGTGCATAATTGTATTTGATAACGATATAAAAGTTCGTTGTTACGTTCTAATGAAAATCATCTAAAAAAACCACAAGAAAAAGCTTATCTTCTCTGAAACGACTGATCGCAACTATCTGGCATATTCCAATTTAATTCCCTTTGTAAGAATCCACAATAAGGTATTATCGATTAGTGCAAGCACTAATCGTGCTTTTGATAGCCATGGTGTAACGTTTGAAATCCCTTCGTGGCACGAGCTTTAAATTCCAGAGCTTTAATTTGGGTCATGGGTGCACTAGTAGATTCCTGCGTTTTCTTGTGGCAGTTGTGAAATTCAGTAATCAGTGCTTCTTGCCACGTTGCTATTAATTACCCACTTACTTGGTTCTCTAATACTATTTATTAGCGCACATTCAATTTGAATCAATTTGGAAAAGAAAACTATCTTAACATCTTATTGCAGACTTCAAGGCATTGCAGCATTGGGGAGTGAAAAAGACACTGAGCGACGTGTTTTTTTTTTTTTGTTTCAACTTTAACTCGCTCTTTATTAGCCATTTAAAGGAAACAACTGGGCTTTATAACAGAGGCTGATAAAAGACGTTATGTGCTAGGAATTCGCCTGCGTAGGATATACATTACAAAGAGAAAAGTAATAAAAGCGAATAATTAATGAAGCCGAGGAATTGCTAGAGAATTGCACCATTATATGCACGATGAATTCAAGCTAAGGCATTAATGAAATAAGCTTGTGTCAACAGTCGTGTGATTTTAATTTTAATAACAACATTACATTGTTGAAGCTCGCTAACAGCCTTCTGTCGTGGTCGACATGCATTCTGTTTGCATTATTCCAGTGAATATCGTGACCCATATGTAATGTCAAACCAATTTTGCGAGTTTTCTGAGCCTTTGGTACTATTGTGGTGATAGACACAGTACATTGTGGTTTTATAGACACAATACATATAAAAACACACATTTGAGTAAAAAATATAGAGCTGAAAGCTTGTTGTAAATTTGATCCATTCTGTTTTGCTGCTGTCAGTCAACTTATATTCTTAAACAATTTAAGCCTACATGTATTGAGAAAAGTATTTTCTCACTAATATTCAAGAGAACATTGCCTACTCTCAATGAGGCAGTGTAAAGTGATGATAATGTACAATAGTTCTGCAATATTTTCAACTTTCGATGGACCATACACGGACCCATACAAACAAAATCTCTCAGAATTCTGCAGGATTCACCCGGCTGATCGTCTGCAGAATTATGGTGAATTTTTATGTAAAAATCAATTATGATACATTTCTGCAGAATCAATAATGTTGCATTTCTGCAGAAACTAAAATTGCTAAATTAAAAAAAAATCGTTAGAGGAATTCTTATATAACTTGCACTTGACATTACTGATGGTATCTTATACTGTATGATGGTATTTATATAATGTATATTGAAAACCTACTTCAAGAAAGGAAATTGCAGCAGACACCTTTCATCATGTAAATTTCTGCATATGTTTCTCTGCCAAAATTATGGAGGAAAGTTGTATCCCATGTTTTCTGTTTTAAGAATTCTGCATGAAACACAAAGTGATATTTTTCTGCTTACTTTCTGCTCGTTATTTTTGTATGGAGAGTAATTGCTGAAAGTTTTCCAACGACAATCTTTTTATTTTATTTCTCCCATAGATCTGTCTTATAATATTTTTTTAATTTTTGAACATTTTAGTGAGTTCAAACGTGTCTTGATCATTGGAAAGCTTAGTAGCAACCATTTTATCAGTGCAATCATAAGCTAAACTCTCGTTTTATGAGGTACGTTGAGTAACAAAAGATGTTTTTAATGCGTGTAATTTTCTGCCAGAAACCAACCATGTTGCAGGCGACGCGTGGATATTAAACATACATCGTGCTGTAAATCATGCGAGAAGGGTGGTGCATAAATTATATTATATTCTCGTATAGTTGCCTAGCCCACACGCTTCTTGCTGTGCATATAGGGCTATGCTATTTCGACTTGATTTTTGCATGCATGGTTCAATAAGCAGACTAGAAGACTCCCTGGATTGGAACTTCGATTCGTTCCACTTCCTGTTTATGCTTCAGTCTCCTAAATTAGCAATTCTCACATCATCCTAGAAAGCCAATCAGGCGGGGAATTCAAAAAGTCGAGAGACAGGAAATGTGGGATGATGGATCTTAATGCAATTTTCATGCATATTAATGAAAATGCCTAGGAAAACTTTCTAAAGTTTGCAACTTAAAAAAGTGAAAAAATGGCATTTTAAACTATAAACATGAAGACACATTTAGGCGTTTACTCAAAAGTTACCAGCTTATCTTTTAAAGCATAATCCATGTTCAAATTATAGTTATTGGAGATTATGAGCAAGCACTGCAAATGTGTCTTAATATTTGTTGGGGTTTCTTATGATCACCAATTTGGAAAAAAAAATCCTGAATTATGTAACCGAATCTAGTTCTTGCTTTCTGTTTTTTCTATACATGTGTATAGTGATGTGCACCATTTAGTAAAATCAGAGTCCACATTTGCCAGAGCAGCAGAACAGTTTTAGTATTAAAGCTATAAAAATCTTTTTGATAGTCTAGGAAATGATTCATGGAAGGCTGCATTTTTCGGGCACAAACAATAAAGATGAATGAATATGCACAGAGCAGCAGAAACTATATTTTTAATGGTATGCTGCACGTTATTTATGGCCTTTTAACCGCATATCTCACAGCTTTTGATATGGCTTAGTTACTTTGGCAACATCTTGCTTTCGTTTTGTACCATTCCAGATAGCGTTTTGCAGAAAAAAAAATGCTAAAGAGCCAGTTTTCGACCTGAAAAAGTGAAATTAAATTACAGCGTGCTAATTAAACTGATATATTGGTCAAATTAAGTAAGAGAATGATAGATGCTCTGATAATAGCTACTTACAGTATGCAATGTCGATAGATGTTATGCAAAAGCTCACCATGGTCAAAGCCTGGGTGTGGACTAATCAGGCGGACATGAAGGAACCTAATTAAGTAGGCTTTAAATTTACGGATTCTAATTTTTGTAGTGTTATTACAGAATATTCCATAGTGACAGCCCAAAGGACGCGTATAGATTTCGGGAGGGCTTTGTGATGATATCACCATGGGAACGTTTGCAGCAGCACAATTTCATAATCAATTTAACATCTGTAATATCTTATGATCAATGGGAACGCAACGATTATGAGCACCTGCCATGGTTTCAAAAGCTTTTATTTAGTTCAAACATGATATTAATTTGAGATTATTATCATAACCTACATCGCGATAAACGTTTAGAAATATACATGTATAACATAACAGATATTTGATATAATTGAAATTGTCAGGGACAAAACAAAATTGTAAAAAAAGTTGATCCCGATGTTACTCTATAATTTTTTGTTGCAATTTACTGATTGTTTGATGAAATATACATTCATACGTTTTGAAAAAGATAGTTTTATGAACGTTTTAAAGGATGATTTCATTGATTAGGGTGGATCCCAATAAAGTCTCCTGGCTGTAAAAGCACGCTAAAGCTAGTGATGCGTGCATGCATTTGTTTTCTATCAGCTTTTACACTCTTGACATCGGAAATGTCAATATTCATTTTCATTGTAGCTGGTGTCGTTGATGATCAGTCACGGACGACGGGATGTAATCCAGTGGGACATGAAAATAGCAAGAAAAGTATTATTTTTAACTGCCTTGGTAAACACACCTTTCAGTTCAAAATGTATTATTGATAAATGCATGAAAGGGAGATGTATATACGTTGTCTTTCCCCGAATTTACCGGTACTGTTGAAGATGTCTGAAGGGATGTTGTCAAAGAAACAAAATGATGGTTCTGGATTCGGGTTGCCAAGCAGACCCTGAAAAACGACTAACGTATTTCAGGTTTCTTAATTCCATAATAAGAGGCAGTAAGCTTCAAACGAGCTCATTAAATAACACAATTAGGAATTTTTGCTCTAAATTCTGTGCTTGATGCACTTACAATCTACCGGATCCTTGTTTATAATTGACCTTTAAAAAGTTGATTTTGCAGAAATGCCCAATTTAGATATTTCTGTTAATGCTCTAGTTTAAGTAGTCTGCATTTTCAATTTAGATGCATTCAACGTACATTGACATATGGTTACTAGTCAGTTTCCCAACCTTTCATGCCAACACAGACTCACATTCTATGCACATTCAGCTGATGACAGCAGATTGTCTTTATAGTTTTAGGTAATTATCACACATTTTTTGTGATCACATCAACATAAGATGCATCGTACTGTTTGGTATTTGTTAGGGTGACAGTATGTTCATAAATGCAGCTAGTCTTCCACATTAAACCTCATCAGTGTGTTTATTGTTGCCTTCGTCCGTTTTATTGACCTTATAAGGTTTCAACGAGGTATAACTCGGTGGTGAGAATCTCTTTTCCTTCCCTAGATTCTCTTTCTTAAAGATCGACCAAAGCTTATTACGTTTGATGAGGTTAAATCCGATACCAATTGCCAGACAATTTATTAGCAAAATCATAAAAAGGACTTCTTATATAAAAATTAATTGGTTCAACCGAGCTTTTGCTTTTTTTTTTGAGCTATAGAGATCTTCCAATTGTAGGTTCCGTCTTTATTACCGTTATCAGTAAGCTTTATTAGGGAGTCGTAAAAGCGGTCTCTGAATTTCTGGTCAAACCTTCATACATTGACACTGATGAAAGTAATCATTAAATGAATGCTGCTGTGCCGAGATAGAAAAGGATTCACACAATGGGTATTTCTCATACCAGTTTATTTTGTTAGAATGACCAAAAAACTGTGCACGTCACTGGAAAGATGCAATACAATTTAGAAATTCAGTTGCACCTATACCTGGGCATTAAAACCGGAAGTTACTACACAATACTCCTGGTTACCATATTAGAACTTTAAAAGTATTATTGTGATTTTTCTATGACTACCAATAAGTCGGATGTGCTATTATGTTCATCCAGAAAAACATCAACGAGTAAACATAATAAGGCTGCCTAAATCTCTAATGGATTCATTAGAGATAGGGCAATTAGGACATTTGAGAACCTTGCCTATAAAACGAAGTTGAATTTAATGACTCTTGATTGGGGCGTTTAATTGATAGCCAACATTCAATAAACAACCAATGGCACGCGCAGAAGCTGTGCCATCGTAAAACCGTACTCTATAGTTCCATGTCATGGCAACGGGAACACACACCAAACAGAAAACCTATTTCCCAGTACAACAACAATGAAAATGCCATGTGAATGCTTGTAACTCAATTACAACATTAACCCTAAAGGGCTATAACATATGTGAAGATATAACATAAGTGCCATCTCATATGTGAAGATCGCTCTTTAATTTTAATTCCCATTGTACTATGAACCAGAGAAATTCAATTCATCTGCTTCAGTAATCTCTTCCTAAATTGAAATGTTGGTGGCATCATATAGGGAATGCCTGTTCGCACCTACATGTATGTCAAGCATGCAGTCGAGAAGCTTAATATATAAAAACATACATTGAGAAAACTGATGACCTATTGCCATCGCCTGTTAGGGGATCTTCTGGAAAAAAGTAATGTACATAAAACCAGGAGGAAGAATGTGAAAAACAAGACTTCGAGAAGTTCAGTGAAGCAATAAACGCGGGTTTTTCATTTATTTCCTGCAACGATGTCTTGTCGTCCATGCAATAATTCTCTTCACATTGAGTTTGCATGGAATTGGGAGAAAATGCAAACATCGATACCCTTGAACTTATGGATCAGGAAGGCAGTAACAGATGCCATTATGTGATTACTATCTTTGTGGCTGTCTTAGGTTGGGCACTATAGGAACCGATATTGCGTGTATGGGAAACGGTTGAAAGAGAAGCAAATCCAAATTCCAGTCATGTGCCATGGCTTATTTGTAAAATCCATTGTTATTGAAGAGGAACTGAATTGGGAATGTATAAGAAGGAGACCTGTTAAATGTCAGTTATAGCTTTGACACAACAATAGTAACATTAAGCTAAGGGTGATCTACAGGTGACATTGTTTGTTACCATGCAGTAACGAGCTTATATGGAAGCTCGACGTCATAAAACATTTACAGAAATCGATATTTTATATTTGTATACATGTATTGGGAGAAAATTAACGATTGTGCATGGTTAATACGTAGCGATACTTTGTCATATCCAGCCCTATAATAGTGTTCAACCTGCTGAGTTGCCTTTAACACATCCTGTATAAAAAGCTAATGCGATGCACATGCTTTCATGCAAATATATACCACAACATTTTAGCATCCCGTTGTTCTCCCATTTTCAATGACAGACTAGCCATATTAACGCAAGGGTAAAAATTTGAGGTTGTATTTCGCATATTGGCCTAGAGTTGCCATGGTACCCATGCTGATCTGGCGATTTGAGTGATGGCAGACAAATAGCTCAACTGTGTTCAACACCAAAGGCCTTTAGAGGGTAATAACCTGAAAATAGGGGAAAAAATCCTAACCTATTTCTAGGTTATTTGGACACGTCTTTCGTCGCCACAAAATTCCTGCAAAGTGTGTTATTATGGCAGGAAAAGCGAAATCCTATTGGATTATCATATGTATTGATTTTTGTTTTCACTTGTCAACGGGACTCTGATCCTGGCACATGGCATTCATAATAACACCATTGCTAAAGTGGGGTTCTCCCTTGGCACACATTGTCTGGGTTCCCATAGGTTTATTCACTAATTTAGTCTGCTGTGTGTTTCTTTATTGAACTCCATAGCAACGCATTGTTAACGATCAATAGAGTGGGGAGGAATTTTCTACACTCAACCTATAGGTTTAATTGACAACACAACTCTACAGGTGATTATGCACACGTGTAGTCCAGACCCCCCGACTCTGTTTAAAAGAACTATATATCGTAATTGTTTTGGGAAGTTATCCTAAGCTATCTGCACCATACTTGAAAATGTTTTTCCATTGTAGATTAACACTGTATTGACATATAGAAGGTCTACTGACAAGAAGGCAGAAGCATTCCTAAAAATGTTCAAATATTTATTAATGGTTCAGCCTACTTGTCAGATGTCCTTCCACTCTTCAACATGAGTAAGACAAACATATCGACAAACTTGTATGCTTGGTTATGAATGAAGGATGTGATACGACGGCTGCCCATGTTCAATTCCTACATGGACATTGAGGAATCATGCATGCACTTTTCTCTGATATTCATTCCGAATATTTTCAGCTTCAATTCAATGCATATTGCTGATCTTTTTATGAGATTTCCTCAAATGCTATCTTTAGAATTCTGAACTAACCCTGAATTTTTTTTTTTTTTGAAAAACCTGGGTTGGTTTGCTTTGCTCTTTATGTTCATACAGTGCACAATGCCCTTACGATACAGCTTAAAATGTGGTTGAATCATGAAGAGACCTTTTCCATTTTCAATCGTCACTATTATTAATGCATTGTAAGATGCCGAGTTTGAAATCTCGTAAGCCATTTGGTTTCCATCAATTTTGAAACTTATCAAACGGGATCTAAGGCGTTCGAGCTAACAATTTGCTCTAGATTCATCGTTTGGTTATATTTACTTTCGGATAACTGTCAGAGAGAATGGTATCTTTCTTGAGATCTAGTTTGTCTCCCACTTTCATCTGTCACTTGCAATTTAATGGGTTTGGTCATTTTTATGACGTTTGGAGTAATACCATTTACAAAAGAAAGCTTGTAGCTAAGGATGCACGTGTCATTGAAATCTACACCTATTGATCTAAAAAAAATGATCATGTTGGACGACCCTTATAAAACTTCAACGCTATACACTGTAGTTCTCTGTCATGGGAATTTCAACACGTGCATGTCTAAACGCCATAATGTGAACCAATATTTATGAGCGATTTAATGACATTTATTTACCACACGACGAGCCAAGGACTACATTAGGGTAAACAGATTGATGAATGTAGAAAAAAATCATGTAATAAAGTCGAGCAATTAGACCCTGGTTAAATTACACGCATTGCTGGTCAGGGATCTAATAAATAAGTTTATTGCGTTTCTAGAAATTTGCGCGTGGTTTTTTTAATGCAGTTTTACCTCGGTCACAGTGGCCAAAATTAGCAAATCGGTCACAAGCACGGTCACGAGCAATCATTTGATACGTTGTGAAAAGTGCATCATCCACCCACTTTTTTTTTCTCTCCTCCTTGGCCATTTACCCAACGGTTCCAATATATTGATTTTGGATGCCATCCAAGCTTTTTGTTGATATGGATTAATTTATGGTAAATCGCTAGCCAATGTGCGTGACGATGTAAGCCTATGGTGGTTCCAGTCTCCTTTGTTGGAATCATGGGGGGAAAAAACTTTTAATACTTTAGACAAAACGTTGACACTACCTATAGACAAACAAATGTTAAGCACGTTATATGTTGTATTTTTTGGCAACAACCTCGTAAAGTGGTCGTGTCACACAGGATCAATCCATTCGAGTTTACAACTTTTCCGCATTCGTCAATGGCTGCCACATATATGGGTTCAATTGTTGTGAAGTAGAGGACATCCTCCCTGGTAATCGATTTTTCTGTAGAGAAAAAACCTCTGTGAAATCGAAATGGTGATTTCTGAGTGTGAAAATGCAAGATATATATATGAACATTGTAAAAAAAATGAAAAAATAAATGGCGGATGACTTTGCTTTTATAGTGGAGGTTGAAAGTTAAATTTCATCAATGATTTTAAAATAAGTTGACAGATAACTGATGCTGACACAAACCGATATTGCCTTTCATCGCTTTTAGCAATGACTGCAGTCAAATTTCATATCTTTGCAATACTTTGCAAATATCTTTGCAAATTTGTTACCCTTTGTGTACATTATTGGCCATGAGTTCAAAGAGGGTCGATCATAAAGTAAAAGTAACGCAGAATGCATGGAAAAAAAGTAACATAGTATAAACACAGAATTACAATATGTGTTCAGTAATAAAATCTAAGGATTGTATTTTTTTTTCTTTATTCAGGGACTTACCAGGGTCAGTGGTCGCGTGGTATGCGCCATGGCTATGGCGTCCGCACCAGTGCCCCTTTCGGCTTGGCGTCATTTTACCGCAACAAAACCGCTCGTGCCTCTCTGACGTCACTTCGCAGCAGCGACAACGCTGCGGATCTGGTCAGCGAACGTGATCGCAAGATGGACGAAAGTCGAGGGGGCTTTGTTCTCAAGTCCAAAAGTGATGAGCCTCCAGCTCGAAGGCGCTCCCTCGTGGAAAAAAGCACAAATCTTAAAAAATCGATACTACAGGTAAACAGTTCTGATGTGTACAAAATGATTGATAGAGCGAAAACAAAGACATGCTCTTTTCATGAGGATAGCAATGAATCTTTAGTAGTGTCTTGTGGCACATGGTTAGTTTTGGAAGTTGCCATCATCCTGCATGTACATATTTATATGGACATAGTAGATGTCCATGCCTGTGGATCTTAAACTCATCTACTAGGACAACAAAAACAATTGTAAAAAGCATAGCAGCAAACATTCATTAAAAGTCCAAATTGGCAATCATCATTTATACAGAAAAGACAAGTTTGGAACAAGAACAGTTTCAGGATATCAAAAAATAAAACGTTGTTCCTACAATACAATGTATATCCATAAATAATACTCTTTATTTTTTTGGCCACAATTGCAAAGGTATACATCAACTGCTCGTTCATAATACATCAATTACACTGCAAATGAAAACATCTTAAAAACTCTCCACGAAATAAGACGTTATGATGTATATAGCTTAAGAAATTTAATGTAAATTAAGATGCATTTTCTGCATTTCTTTTGTTTACTTTTTGTTTATTGGTGAAATTAATATCCATCTTTGCATCTTATTTCGTGGACACTTAATTTAAGATGTTTTGATTTGCAGTGTACAATTCAAGCATTTGCCCGAAACTAACTCTGGACTTAGATTAAAAGCAGATTCAATTTTCTTGTAGGGATTGCGGTTCAAGAAACAACGTAGTACTGGTGACATTGACAAGCACGATAAAACTCGAGGCTCGGGCTCCATCAAGAGTACCGGAAGTGGCCAGTCTTGGACCAGCACCGAATCGACGCATTCTGGAGTCACCAACACCTCTATGCACACGGACAGCAACGTCAGTTTCGTGAGCCAGGATGACGTCCTCGATCCCAATGTCACGGAGACGTACATGGGCGAATGGAAGAACGACAAACGTTGCGGCTTCGGCATCAGCGAACGCTCCGATGGTCTCAAGTTCACGGGCGAGTGGTACAACAACAAAAAGTACGGTTATGGAATCACCACCCTCAAGGATGCTACCAGGGAGGAAGGAAAGTACAAGAACAACATCCTCGTCACCACCAACAAGAAGAAACACATTTTCCTCATCCGGTCAGCGAAATATCGAGAACGAATGGATCATTCGATGACCAATTCCATCCGAAATTCACAAATGTCGCTCCAGAAAGCAGATATCGCCATTTCCAGGTCAGTCTCTGAATTTTTTTTAACCCTTAAAGGGCTGGTTGCACCAAAAAAGGTTAAGAATAACCTAGGATTAACCTGCTTTATAACACTAGGTTAACCCATCTTTGCATTGCACAAGCGTGAGTTAGGGAAAAATGAAGAGACAAGTTAACCCAATCAGTAGATTGGGTTAAGCCTCTAATAAAATAGAGGCCATTTTGTTTTCTGCATGGTTAAACACTGGGTCCATAACTCTGGGTTATTTTTATCAAGGATTAATTGGTGCAACACATACAGCTAACCTGGAGGTTAACCTGGAGTTATATTTTAACCCGATGTTAGTAAACCTTAGATTTTCACCTTAGTTTGTACAACCGACCCTAAACCACTATAGTAAACTGATGATATAACAAGCTCGTCCAATGCGATTGCATTGGGCTGGACATTGTCTTTGCAAAGATGTCCATCGGAATTACTTTCAATTAGTGCCAGACTTGCCATATAAATCCAGAGTTCTCGTGCAAGATTCATGTCCAGAGCTACCTGGCTCTTTAGTCTACGAAATTCCAATTTTGGATCTTTGAAAAGTTGGACAACATTTGGTTCCATCTGGTGTAGAGAAACGCAAAGCAGATCAATGCCAAGGTTGAATTTCAGGTTTGGAAGCTGTACCACATCCTATGTCAATAAGCTTTCTCCATCTGGTTAGAGGATAAGTTCGTCATTGTACACTTCCGTTTTCTGGCTTCTGCTGGCAGGGAAGCTATCTATTTGTTCAGCTTCTATGAGCATCCTCTATTCCAGTGCAGCATGCGCCATGGCAACTTTAAAATGCATGCTATACATCAATTAATGTTGATAATTTTTCAAAATGCTAAGTATTTGGCCACGACTACTGTAGTTTTATTGAGTCTTGATGCTGGAATATGATGACACTGCTTTTGATGCCCAAGAATGGAGACTTCCTGTGACTGCAGCAGCAGCAGCAGCTTATCTTTTGGCTGAAGTTGAGCGGAACTGCCATTGTGCGTGCTCAATGAAATGTTACTAGAAATGACTTTTTTATGAGCCTATTTCTATAGGCTTACACATGTCAGAGAAATAGTTGGTCAGCAAACATTGGCACATTTGATATGGGCAGTTGCCAAGCGTTTACATTATGCTGGGAATGGTGGCGAGTTCAAGCAGCTGGACTTTCCACTCTTAATTGCCAATCAATTGTTTCAGGAAAAGCTGCTAAAAGAGTATTAAAAGAGCATTCTGGTTGATCGTTTTCATAAAAATAATCTCTTATTTGATAGGATTAATACCGTTCTGTAATCGAAAACGATATTAGATAACTTAATACTGGTGCACTCTCTGTACTGAATTTCTAAGTAGTCCATTATATAAGAAATCAAAGTTAAGACTGGATTTTGATGCCTCGTAACTTTTTCAATGATCTCGTGCTGAGTTCAGCGAACTTTGATACACAGTCCAGTTGTACACAACTAAATGAAAATGGTCCAGAAATTTAATTTGATTTCACGGAAATTGTTCTGTTGTTGATTTCTGATGCAATTACTCTGCAGTCTCGGTCAGTGTCCATTAGCAGGCCTTCAATTTTGTCATAACTGGAACCATAAAGCATTATGATGAGCTATAATTGATTGTGGAGTAGACCGCCCACTCTCATTGGGTTTCCGGATTTCATCCAACATACTCCCACAGCTCGATTAATATCTGTTGAAGGATTGCCTATAGCACACGATGCTTGGTGGGAATTTGGTATTTCCGTTAGGGAGATTGCTTTTGTCATTTTCATCTACCCTGAAATCCTGTTGGTCGGTGCCTTAGCTATTTGGCGTCTTGTCAGTCTGACTGCAAAAAGGAAGATTGATTTTTCGCCGTTTTAGCTAATCCTCCATGCACAGGCTTCTTTTCTTCCTCTTTCTGGCCATAGTTTGGATATAAATATAACGGAGAAAAAAGAGGAGCCAGAGGTTGAAGATGTAACAGTATTTTTATCCACTACACATTATTTACTTAAGTGACGTTTGCATGAATTGTATACGCTTTGGAGATCCTCCTTTGCAGAAAGATGCAATGGAAAAGATGCCTTATTGGATGATTAAAACCCTGCTGAAGTGTAAACATTTCAAAGACGTGATGATTGAATGAGTGACGTTATGTTTTTGTACAGAACGTCCAAAATGTTTCAAAAATGATAGGTTTCCTCTGTCCTCTTTACATCGAGATTTAGATTTCTGGTGAAATGATTGCAAATATTGAAACAAAAGATAAGTTGTCGGTAACAGAAACTTCAGCTGAAGGCAGTTTAATTATCACTCGTTTATTTACCGATGTTGTAATTAATGGGGCAAACAAGAACGGATGTAAACACGGTTAAACGGAAGCGCAGTATCTGTGTCTCCTCCGTATATCTTTATGATGGGCAATAGAAATTCGAGGTCTGCTGAACCAAAGTGTGCCTCGCAGATTTTGAGATTCTCGTTTCTTGGGTGCAGAAAATAGTACCAGGATATATGGATCAAGGTAGACTATATAAAAAGTTCCGCCATGCATGGGCGGGACTTGGGGAATTACTTTTTCAATATAATCTAGACACGCTAGCAATGCTTGGAATGTCAGTCTTCGACAATGTCTCGATGCCATTACCATTTCTTTTCTTCGCAAAATCGAGGTCTTGTCCTCTCTTACAATGACCTAGTTCTCGTTTGCGAGTGTCTCGAATAAAATCAACAGTACAGTTTTGTTTGGGGGGATGAAAATATGATTTTGTCGAAAAATTCTGCTAACCGAATATGAGATGTTGTTACATTCAAATTTACAGCACAAACTCGATAACGATCTTGAAGCCGATAACATATGTTTGTCTAAGAAGCACTTTTCGATATTGAAAATATATTGATACATGGCTATTTTATTTACGATGCATTTTTGCCCACTACGAGATATTGGCAGGTCACAATATAATAACGGAAATGAGACAACATATTGTGCAAATGTCAACATTTTGGTCAAATGATTTGTTGTATTCTATCGTTTTAATGTATTCTGCATTTCTCGCTGTACAGTGCTTGGTATCCAAATCCTTAGTTTCTGAGGATTTAATATTGTGGAGAACAGCTTGAATATATACATGAATGTTGAAAACGTGCCCTACGTTAAGTGCTTCGTGAAATGGCTTATATGGCCCATAATGTAGATTATGTAATAAATGCAATCTGCTTGGAAATTGGCTGATATTCCATCATCTGGGGAGAAATTGCTATGCAAAATACATGCTAGAGTTGAATAAAATGATCAGTATGAAAAATAAGAGGTGCACGTGCTGAATATTTTGGTTATAAAATTATTAACGCTACCATGCGTGACTTGAGGGTGCACTTTTTCTTCTACAAATAGCCACGTTTGGAGTTTTATTTTATTGCATGTAGTGGTTTATCAAGATTTGAAAGCAACAGATTTTGATGTAAGATTCCCTTCATATATTCAAATAATTGAAATCATTACGTGCTGTAGCCTTATTCTAGCTCGCAGTAAAATATTTATACTAAAATTCAGTTAATGTTATGCACATCAATGTTATGCACAAAGGATTTTTTAAATGCAATCTATGGCGTCTAAATGCCCTAAATATACTTTCACTCATACTTTCATATACAGTATGTAATGTATCTCCAAAATTATAAGATCATACTTAAATTCATAATACATAAATTCTTAATAACATTATTGCAAACAACATTTATAAGACTAGTGAATGGAAATTACTATGAATCATATGTTTAAGATTGTTTCCGAAAGTATCGATTAAGAACTAGACACCTGCTGGAATGGACGTTGGAAGTCAATGTGTCTATTGATTAACTCCACTATTAGAAGGGATTTACTTTTGAAACTTAGGGTACATTATTATGCGTTTTTTAAACTATAACATACACTTGTACGAGAATTGTACTTTAAATTTAAATTAATTGCTTCTATTAATTTTGTTTTCAGGCAAGCAACTGCAAGGGCAAAAGGTGAACAGGCCAATGTCGCTGCCATGCATTCTCGTGAGGATTCTGACATTGCAAGGATAAGCGCCAAACAATTCGCTCCGGAGTTCCATCAGCCAGGTATGAAATGAAGATTTTTTTTTAATAAAAAGTTCCATGAAAGTTTAGTAGAAAAGGAGTGTTGAAACGATTCGACTGCGTGCTCGGTTAAGCAAACGCTTTTTCTCTCCTGTTTTAATGATCCTACCTTAATGGTCATTGCTCATTTCTGGAAATCCGTTAAGCACGCAAAATTGCTCATTTTGAGATCATTATGCACCGCGCTTTCCCACAAATTATCATTAGTCAGAGTCTAATTAAAACCGAATGATGGCTCAACGTGGGGAAAGAAGAATGTTTCCACCAAATAGATTATTTTGAAATGGTATGGATAGGAAAATGTATTTACTTACTTGTAACATTTCCATAGGAACTAACATGTTTTAATTGTTAGCAATGTTGCCTGATGACGCCAAATTGGAAAATGTGGTCACCTAGGCCGTATTTTGACGCATTTTATTTTAGGAATATCCCTTCTTGAAGTAGAGATTACAAGTGCCAACTTCTAATGTTTGGAGAAAATTACTTTTCAATTGCTAGATGTCCCTTCAAAAGATGAGTTCATAGGCCCCAAATATCCCCAAACTAAATCCCACAGTATTTAGGGGTGAAATTAGCTAAGATATATTATGAGTATTTATAACTAATGACATGTAGCTAGGACACGGAGGACACATGGAAATGCTCTTCATGCATGCCAGAGCATGCAAGGACAATAAAAAGTGAACTCATTCTTCCAACTTTTCTGGTATTTGGCAGGTATTGAGAATTTCAAGAAGAATCCTCACAGCCTTATGCAACAAGACATGAGGCAGCCAGTTCCAAAGCCCAGGGACGAGCACCAACAATACCGT
The DNA here is from genome assembly GCA_034698905.1 of Xestoiulus laeticollis. Lineage (NCBI taxonomy): Eukaryota > Metazoa > Arthropoda > Diplopoda > Julida > Julidae > Xestoiulus > Xestoiulus laeticollis. Next base: position 27,361 of record JAQGCC010000394.1, read on the forward strand.
TCCAAGTCACTGTACATCCGGAAGGACGGTTCCGACATGGAACTAAACAGCGCCAACTACGGGCCTGGCCACGAGGAGCACCCTAGCCCGGGAGGTCTGCGCATGAGCATCGACTACGGCCATCCAGGGGATGCCATCAACACCCGGCTGATGATGGACCACATGGCCCGGGGTGAGGGCGAGACCATGCACCAGCAGCAGCAGCAGCAGCAGTACGGCAACACAAAATCTCACAACTTCCTGGATCCAACTTCGAGGTTCAGTGCCCCCAACGGCAGTGCCACCAACCACCACAACCACCAGAACCAGCCACCCAACGACGCCACCGCCTTCTCGTTGCGTGGGTCCATCCGCAGGGGCAAGAACCTAAGCATCAGAGAGGATCCTCGAGGGGGTGGTGGCTACAGCATGCAACAGGCCATGAACGACCACTTTGACCACTACAAAAAGGAACCCACGCACTCCCGAAGTGCCACTCCCCTGAGGGCAGGTTCTTCCACCACCGTAGCCTCGGCCATGGCATTCGCAGACGCCATCAAGTCCAGACCAGTGCCAAGTGTCAACCCCTACGTCGCGGATTGGACCCCCGACTCCGGCGTCTCCGACGGTATGGACACTGACGAGTCCCCCACAAGACCCAGCAGAAGAAGTACCCTACCCAATCTTTATGCTGCGGAGATGCTGGCCAGGGAAATGGAGGCTGGGGCGGCTGCTGCTGTTGCTGGGGCACAGGCGATGCCAGAGGAGGGTATGAGGAGGAGGACGGGCAACACCCCTGTGCCGGTGGACATTCCCAGCGCCTCACCCCAAAGGACTGCCTCGCTTTATGTCCCTCCCGCTCGCAAACCTCTGGGTGGAGGTGGAGGTGGGGGTGGTGGAGGAGGAGGAGGAGGAGGAGGAGGGGGAATGGCCGCTGCAAGAGCCGGAACCCCAGCTACAACAGGTCCCCCCAAACGCAAGAAGAGTCTGCCCGACATCCAGGCACTGCCCAAGCAGATCAGTGTCATGTCCAGGGAGGAGGTGTCCGTGCTGAGCTCTGCAAGGAGGGAGGCTGTCAGGAAGCAGATGGAGGAAGCGGAACGGTACAGGGCTAACCCCTTGCTTTACATATTCAATCCAAATGTGAAGGTGAGTGCTGGAGGTGACCTTTGCATGATGAGGACCTTGTATCTGGGTTCATTTACTCAGGAGTTGCCCCAACACACAAAACACGTCAGAGCGAGAGACTGATATCACAGACACCAGACACCTAACTCGTATATAACTTAATTTTGCAAACTAAGTTACGGAAGCTCAGAGCGGACAGGTTTGCGCCAGTGATGTGCCGTTTTGTGTTGGACCCGTAAACACGCCAATTACAGAACAGCATTCCGAGTGAAATTCTGTGAGCGAATCATGTGGAAGATTGTGTCGTGTTTTTCAAACAAGAACCTGTCTGTTCTGCACCTCCGTAACCAGGAATTTGTCAGAGTACAGACTAGACAGTTTGGGAAGTGGTATACACCACTATTTGCAGCAAGATTCAGAATAGCACCTCATGGTGCCTGTACACCAGGCTACTTTTGCTGCGCAGCCAATTATAAAACTTCGCAGCATTTGTAAGGGGTACTTATAACTTGTGCTCAGATTAGTCAGATAGCCTCTCCGCAATGACCTCAAAAAATGGCGACAATTCCAATCAATCATAATTCGAATTCAAATTGATTGGCCAATCCCATCATAAGTCGACATTTTTGAAGTCATTGTGGAGAGGCTATCTGAGCACAACTTATGAGCACCCCTTACAAAAGCTGCGAAGTTTTATAATTGGCTGCGCAGTAAAAGTAGCCTGGTGTACAGGCACCTTTAAAACCCCCATCCCCAACAAGTTACACTGTGAACAAACTGTTCGGGACCAAGGGCCCTATATATAATGGTTTTGTATGTTTGTACCAAATGCTAATGGAACTTTTGTCTTTTTTATAGGATTGGTTGTCAAGGCAGCAATTGATGATGTTGGTTCTCTTCATCAACATCAGCCTGGCCATCATGTTTTTTAATTTGCTGACGTAGCAACAGTTTCCAGGGGTTCCCTGAAGAAGCCCTGTGTGCCATCCATCATCCCATCCAGCCCATTGTCATCACTCTTCCCATGCATTTTCAACAGTTAGAAAGAAAAGGGGTTGGTTGAACCTGCAGCGTTGCTGGTAGGTATAAAAAAGGCGCTACCTTGAGCGGTCCTAGCTTCGTGAGATAGTGTTAAGGTCCATCTCAACGAATGAACCAATGGCGAAAGAGACAGAGAGTACACTCATAGGCTCCAAAAAAGCTGTTTTCACTTGCTCGTTCGTTATAAACCTCTGTTATAGCAGAATATTCGAAGCATCGTATTGCAGCTAAGATGGGTGCACTTGGTTGGAGTGGATTTGAGAAGAAAATGAGCAAAATCTTTTGGACGTTATTTTTGCCCCAAGAAAAGACGTAAGCGAATCGCTAATCTAAATGGATTTTTACGGTTTTAATTGGATTTTTATTGAATGGGGGTCAACCGAAAAGTTCGATCTCAAATTTATTTTTGTTACACGAATGGGCTTTTTTTTAAAAAAAAAAACGAGGGAAAAGCAATTTCCTAGTTACAAATCTAATTAATTACGGTTTGATCGATAGACACCGTTTTTTCCTAGTGCTTAAAATTGGGACATATACGAAATTAGCACTGTACTTGTCACACTGCCGAGTGTTTTCGGATGTTTGATTTTTTGAAATTGGCGAGATATATACCGTAGATGATAATTTTTAAAATTATGTCCGAAATGTGACAGTTTTGAAAATATCGTTTTCCACTAGTAAATGGAAAATAATGGACTTTTAGTATAGATTAATGACAAATTATGGGAAATTGATGGCAGGTTTTAAACCAAGCAAACAGTGGCATGTTATGAAAAGCAAAAGCAGTATGACTTAGTACAGTGTTGAAACGAAAATTGGCGAGCCTGGTATTGTTATTTTTGTGTGGAATCTTTGTTGTTGCTTAAACTGGCGATAGATTTGAGATTGGATAACGTATTTGTTAGGGCAAAAAAAAGGCTACCTCCTTAAGCCACGCTTTCGTATAGCCATCGAATGACGTCATTCGTTGCAAAATGGCCTCCATGAAAGTGTGATAAATATATGCTTTGCTACTTTTGATATATGTAAACATTTTGTTGACATAACGTTTTAAAACGATTACTACATGCTGATGAACAAAAGGAAATGGCCTATTTTTGATTTTCTAAAAAACTATATCGAAAACGACTATTTATATAAATTGATTTGTCAATTAATGTTTTTATTATATATAATTGTTGCAGTTGATGACGATGATGTTTTAATCGAATTACTGTTGTTAAAAAAAAACATCATCTGGACAATGTTTGCAGGATGAAACCTGCGAAACTGGCATCTTAGTTGAATACCAACTATGTTGAATAACATACTTAGTTGAATAACATACCTTTATGTTGTTTAATGAGGAAATGCAAAGTAGGTCATAAACTACCATATGTCACACCTTTTTTTTTTGGCTGAATGTGGCAGATGAAATGATGATTAATGTGCTTTCCAACATTAATGGATGAGGGTTTGTTAAGTACCATTAATCCCTTTTGGGGATTAGATGATCACGCTTTGTAGTGACGTCATTAATCTCGGTGACATCATTACTTTCAGTGACATTTAATAGATGGATGGAGTCTTTGTTTCAATGACATGGTCACTGTTTACATGCTTGTAGAAATGCAACATGTTTAGACAAAGGCTTAAAGTTGTTAGTAATGACATTTATCATCCTGATATTAATTTTAGATTTGGCATCTTTCGTAAAACAGTAATATTAAAAAAGTTGCATTTATTTATTTCATGAGTGATTTTCATGGTTCAATGACACGTTTTTAATCAAATCAACTCTGAAGCAGATATTCACTTAATCCTACGATTGCCATTCTTAACAAATTCATGCTGCAATATCATCTATTATTTATAGTCAGTGAAAATATTAATTGGAAATTGTGGCAAATAAAATTCAATCCGTCATTATTACCCAGAAGGGATTTGGTACTGAAACCAAAGTTGTTCAACTGAGTTGTATTTCTTCATTTTTATTTTGGTTTGGTGTGTAAGTGTATAACATTATCGATAATTGAATTTTAGATGTCTCTGCAATCGGTAAAAAATCGAGACATCGAAAGAGAAACCATTTTAATTTTTTTTGTATGATGTTCATCCATTTTTTTTTTTCGATCACTATAACAAAAAAGTGAACAGGTTTGTTCACTGTGCCTGAACGTGTGGAATGATGACATTTTTACAAATTTTGGATTCATGATAAGGCACCAACAATGCTATTTTTTTTGTTTTGTTTTTCCGAGAGAAGTGTTGCTGTACATTTATACATGAGTGTAAATGAAATGAGTTTAAATTTCGTTTTCAGATTTTTTTTCCCCAGTTTTTTTTTCTTTCTCCTTTTCCGCGTAAGTGCTGTGTGGAGGAATTGAGCCACGACAACATTGAAAATGTATACTCTTGGATGGAATGTTTATTTATATAGCATGTACCAATGGCTATAGTTATTATTTCTATGTTAAACGATGATGGTCTATATATCCCCGAGACATGTATAGACAAAGTGTATCATTTCTATATTAAAGACTATTGTTTCTAGTTGATAATTGCTTTTATACTTTAACAGTTTAGTGTATTTTTCTATTCCCGGGTTAAAAAAAACTATATATGGGCATGCATGGACTTGTATGGGGCATATTTAGTCTTTGAATGTGGCATATTTAGTCTTTGAATGGATTAGTCATATTTATTCTTAAAATGACCATATGTTTAACGTTTGGATGACAATATCGTGTATGTGACCACATAATGATTCCATGCATTCTGTTATTTGTCCATATACATGTATACAATTGTATATGAGGCACCTACTTAGATGCCCATATATGTCCAAATTTGCTGGTCTTAGCCATATGTATAAATCAAGTTATACATGTCTATTATTAGAAGGATTGCACAGGTTTCCTTTAATTTTTACGAGAACGATAACCACACTAGGACGCATGCGCATCAATAAGTTATGTGCCGTAAAAGTCGTTATGCTCCTCAAAGACGTGGTATCACGTTAATCTGAAATTAGAGGGATTGATGCACGCCTACTTTAATGCTCCCTTAATGCTAACCACATTGACAGCACTGTATGTTATTCCAATGCGTTCTCGTTAAGGTAAATCAGTTGACGGGGCATTAAGGGAGGCGTGCTCAATCCCTCTAATGTCGTCTCCCCTCAACCTCAAACCCATTAATGTCGTCCCCACGCATGCGCATTGGCAAAAAAAAAACAGTGCTGCCAATGTCGTCAATATTAAATGAAACCTGCTCAATCACACTTATGGCCCATATATGACTTTTTACGCCTGGGAAAACTTCCATTGTCACAGTAACGTGTTTGGACAAGACCAAAATTTGGTGAGTATTATCGTGGTAAAATTTAGACAAATTTCTGTTTTAGAATATAAAATTAAATATATTTATTGTTTAATATCATGTTATTTCTTTGAAGGCCTCGTTGGTAGAGGTGGTCTTGGTGGCGCCACAAAGGGGGCTCTCCAGGAGCTGTCCCTGGCCAGATCAATGGGTGCCACAGTGATACGTAATACCAAGGTGTCCCTTCTGAAATGTAAATCTTCCTGAAGGGCAGCCAAAGCCACAAAATCGTAAAAAAAGTCTCCTGTTCCAAAACCTCGATTATTGACTTCAATCCTCGACAAGTCTTGTTTTTTCTCGTTTTCGCTTTGGTCCAACACCGTGAAAGTTGTCATATGAGGGAATTGGGTGAGGGACTTCGGTAGCTCATCGTCCCATTGTCCGGCCAGAAAGTCCAAGAACACGGACATGTAAGATCCGGTTGCAGGACTCGCACCGTTAAGAAACAGCCGACATCTCAACCTGTAACCCCGTTGGTGACTATAGAAGTAAGGGCTTTGCAGATATTCTCTAACACCATCTTTTTCGTCTTGCAAACACTGCCTGTAGTTTCTTATCTTCCAGGTCAGGGTACCGTCGTTGGAATCCCAGACCTGCATCAGAGGACATAGAGGCTCGATAATCAAGTGAATTCTTATGGGAATTCTTTGAAGATGTTCCTGCTTTTCGATCAACCTGTGAGGAATGAATTTGGATTGCCAATACACCTCATCGGCCCATTTGTGTCCCAAATCTTCACCGAATGGAGGCTCATCTACGAAAGTTACTGGACTCATGGAGGGTAATCCGACGATTAATGTCCGTCTGTGAGGATAGCTGGCAATATCAAAGTCCGAGGACTCTTCAGAGGTTAAGCACATTTTTACGGAGACGTAACCCTTGCCTTCCAACCTCTTGTTCAAGCGGATTTTCAGGTAAATCTTGTTGTCGAATACTTTGAGTGGGGCACTCATAAAACTTTCATAGACCCCGTTTGTTTCGCTGTATTTCCTGGGCTCGAACTGCACTGAGAAATTATAAACTGCACCAGGACTGTGTTTAAAATCGTGTCCGACAATGCTGCAAATCTGCTCTGGTTTCTGCTGAATTGGCAATGATGTGTTGTGTTTGCTTTCTGCTGTTTCTGTCCCTGATACCTGGAAAATAGAGGCAGTACTTAATACTTTAATGCTATATGAAATGTATAAATTAAGACAGTCCAACTTGTAGTTAATCTACCTCATTAGTGTACCACTGAGAATTTGGGGTCTGGTTAGGAATATCAAGTGTGGCATATTTCGTCGCGGAATTTCCATCAATAAGTTTATCTAGATAAAATAATATGTCTTAGAATCTATATAACACAAGTTGTATTTTAGTATATAGCATAAGCAAAGTGTTTCAAGCAATACTCTAGATGCACTTTTGGTTTTCCATACTGTGAGCGATGGTGTAGACGCCACTGTAAGAGTTTCTTTTTAATTTATCTTTGACTTTTTTCTTCAGGGATGACCATCTGGTCGTTCTCAGAAATTCTTCATGGCCTACATTCTCCCAATCGTTAAATTCGTAATCTTCATTTCCTCCTTCTTCACAGCTTTGGGCAGACTGGGAAACCAAACCTGATGGGCCTTGAATAAGCAACAACATTATAGTGACTGATGATATCATCCCAGACATAACCTAACCATTTTTCGTACTTGGTTTCCTGTTGCTCAACTCATTTTCTTGGTGGTTTCCATTATTATTTAATTCCAAGCTGCGGTTTTGTTCGTCATCTTCCTGTTTCTCCTCTTCCTGAATCTCAAAATAGTCGTTTTCTTTCTTTTGGAACTTTGTTCCCAGTTCAAGGAGCAAATTCTTATGCAATGCCAACTTGTCGGCACTCGGATTCAACATTTCGTAATCTGCAATGTGGTATTTATTAGAACAAAAACTCTGAAATGTGGCCATTAGGGGAACTCAGATAGCTGAACACTCCTGGACACTTGAGCACATTGAAAATTGAGCACTTGTGCCATGCATGCGCAATACCACGAAATTTTTTTCCAACGAGTGGTATTGCGCATGCATGGCACACGTCACATGGTCTCATCTAGAATATTACAGCAACCTGGTATTTACAGAGGATTTGCCAATACTCGAGTTCGTATGAACAAGAGGCATGGAATGCAATTAAGTGTTATAAAAGTTTCAGCAATATATTTGACTAGTTGCCAAGCAATGCTTGAATTTATATATGCAATTTTTTAATTCAATTTATAGTTGTTTTTGATAGCAGTAATTTCGGAAAATCCATTTAACAAAATTTATTTTTTGAATGCTGATCACTTACAACTACTTAATAACTTTATAAGTCTTAAGACATCAATGCACATTTTATAAGCCAATCTTAAAATAGGTTCTCGTATAATACTTTGTAATTTAATGTACATGTACGATTTACCTGGATTTGGTGTAGACAAGAGCACAGAAATTTGAACGTTAACTTGATGCACCACTTTTAAAAGATAAGCAATAGAAAGTAGGAATTATCAAGTGGTGAACTCACTTTCTGGACTTTCCACTAGATTGCAATGCAATTCGCAATTCCTTAATTCTGAAAATGTATGTTGTCCTTCTTTGTCAACATCCGGTTCCTCATCCTGTGTCGTTGATTTCAACATTGTAAGCCTGGCAATCCTTTTTTTTAAATTTAAAGTTTAATAGAATTACATGTGCATGTACATGTATGTCAAGTGGCTGAAATACTATACATTAAATGATCGTCGCAGTGTTATTCACATTTATCAAAAATAAGCTACTTCGACGTCACTGCCAACGTCATGACTTCAAAGCCAGTTATAATCAGTAATGTATGAACTCTTCCAGGAAATCTGATAGGATAGACTACATTATCTTATCATGGGGTTGGTTTTTTTATGTGAAATTATTTGAACTAATTTCTTCATAATATGTGTTGGATTGGCCTTGTGTCAACTTTTTAGGTAATAGCATGTTTGATGGCTGAATTGGGAACCCTAGATACTGAAATTTGACGTGGGTGGAAGGAACATAACAATTTGTGACATTAAAGGCTAAATATATTACGATTAATTTAAATGACTAAATTGGGCTAAGTGACATTTTAAATTTGTATTCCATCTCCATTATTGGCAATAATGTCTTCATTGTAAAGGGACATTGGAGGGTAATGTCCCTTGATAATGCAGTAATGAAGGAATTATCGAGATAAGAATATTTTGTCATGCACATACATGTAGTACAAATCTTTTTTTAACCTTTGATTTACATTAATTTCGAACAAAATCAGTTTTTTTCAAATTATCGCTTCGTTTTAAGGGATTTCTTATTATCTGGTCACATTGCAGCTCATTAAGCCCCAATATAACTGTGACCTTTTGGACTTCTCCATTGTCATAAGTCTGCATATACATGTACATGTACTTTAATAGTTTTTTGCATAATTATTTTTAATTGAAGAATAAATGGTAAGAATGGCTTTGCATTATTTGTAAGTTTATGCACCCAAATTAGTTTAACTCTAAGCAATGAAATTAGCGCTTTAAATTTGGATGAATATTTGGTGCAAGTATCCAATATATCCAGATATCCAATTTCGGAGTAGGAAACATGAATTGCTGATTCCGGATTTGATGACCATTTTTATAAGGTGAGCATGTTTTATTTTAATTCCTGTTTATTTGTGTGAGTGAAGCCAATAGGAAAATTCGTTATTCTTGATTTTATTATTTAGTTGTTAATCCTAATTACTAAAAGCCGTTATCTCTGTCTGTACGATAATCTGCCCTCTGTCGTTTCTCAATTGCTCGAACAGAGCAATTTAATCCATAAATAGTTTACATCCATTCATCCATAGTTTAATCCGTACAGCCTACAATGGCGCAAATTTTTCAATTATGTTTACAAGTATTTTTGACATCCTTTGAGATTTGTCTACTCGCTTTTGGTGCAAGCTCGTTCTGTAGGCGATTTTAAACAACAAACATAACACAATACTTAGTTTTCCCTTTACAAAGTAAATGCATATATCTTATTGGGGTGATCGTGTGTGTAGTGAATGAAATGTGATGTCAGACGTCCATAAGAAATTTGACAAACCACGAGGGCAAACTTTATTAATAACGGAAGTAGAACAAAAAAAAGTTTCAAACAAATGGAAAAATATACATAAACATTCCCGAATTTCATCAGCAGACCTGACAGGTTTTTGAGTTGTAAAATAAATGTACATGTGTAATACAATTACAGTTGTCAGTCGTCGTGTTGGATTCACATATCCCTCTCTGACTTAAGCGATCCAAATTCTTGACTAAATCGGGAAAATAGTTTTGCAATTAGATTCAACAGGGAGAATCTAATTAAAATACATGTATGAGGCAATTCAAAAATAAATACAGTACTGCATTTCAAACTGCATTGTAAAAATATGACGTTTAATATTGTGGTTTTTGGCTTTTTTCCGTGCATAATGGGGTCGATTTTCATAAAAAGCGGAGATTTAAATCTAGATTTACCTCCAAAATTCGAAAAAACATCAGATTTTAAGAATTTCTTGGACGTAATTTTTTAGTAAATTCAAAATTCCCGGGCCCTTTGAACGGCCATTTATTCCACGGAGCTAATTTACGGTTATTATTCTTTTAGCAAAAGCGCCGTTGTTAAAAGCAATTATAGTCGAGCTTTAAAAGTACCTTTCAGGGGCTTTATATTAGCCTTGGAACTCCTAGAATGCATTGCTCTAAAACAAAACAAATGGCTGCTTAAGACAATTGGTGCCATCTAGTGAATAAAAATGAAACTAAAATTTGCTTTTATAGAGCAATTCAATTTGCAATTAAAGAAATAATAAGTGCATTGTCATGTTTTTTAGCTTTTCTTACTCGTAATGATAATCCGCTATCATACTTCATAATCCGTAATAAAAAAACTGCATTTCTTAATCTCAGTGCACCATGAAAAATAAAAAAATATGTTGCTTTTTTATTGTAGATTCTGAAAGTAGACACTATTCTGAGTATTCCCCCAAAAAAATTGAGAATCGAGTTATAAATAACGGAGATAAAGCGATTTTTGTATTTTTTAGTTACCTATATCGACACTGGTGGCGCCAGTTATCAATTAAGCTTAAAATCGCTGTATCTCCGTTATTTTTAGCTCGATTCTCATTATATTTTTTTTGTTGTACTCCGAATAAAATATTTTTAAAATTGTGAAGTAAAAGTTTAAAAAAGTTTAAAACTCGATTTTTTAATAATCAAAAATTAAATAAAAGTTGACGTTTTTAACTTTTATAAATTTTGACTACGTATTACGAAAGTAGACATTATTCTGAGTACAACACAACAAATTTCATAAAAATCGAGCCATAAATAATGGAGCTACAGCGACTTTTGTGTTTTTTAATTGCTTTTTTAAACACTTTTTTAAACAATTTTGGTTACTAAAGTTTAAATCGCTATATCTCCGTTATTTCTAGCTCGATTTTCATGAAAGTTTTTATTCAGAATAATGTATCTTGTAATGCTTGTTTATTAAAAAAGTGGTTTAAAAATGACGTGTGAAGCTGTGTACAGTATATACTTGACCTTATGGACATTTAAGGATTATAAAGGGTAATAAATCTGCATTCATATTGAGCGTTAAATACTCAGATTTTTTTATTGCACATTTTGAAAATAAACGCTATTCTGAGTATTTAACCGAAAAAAAACTACGAAAATCTAGCAATAAATAATGGAGATATAGCCCATTTTAGCAGCAAATAACACCTGACAGACATTATGGATTTTCCCCATAAATTCTTCACTTAAAA
>JAQGCC010000395.1:0-38660 GCA_034698905.1 Xestoiulus laeticollis
AGATTCGGATAGAGGACACTGTCCTGAGTAATAATATGCAAAAATTTCTGGAAAAAGTGCATTAAAATTTTTTCTAAATCCCATTTTTTTCAATTTTATCTATAAATAAGTATTTTATGAAGAGGCTACTTATAGTAGTAATATGCGGGGCGGCCATGGCCCTAGAGGGTGGCTAGCGCCCTGCGCCCCATTCGTATGACCCCTTAAAATAAGAGTGGGGGGCGGCAAATTTCTGGTCGGCCCTGGGTGACAAAAGGCCACGCTACGCCGCTGACGATATGGCCACTGAACACGTGATGTAAGTAAATCTGGGGGCATTCAGCTTTTAAATTTTAGCCACGTTAAAACACTAACTGAATGATTGAGGATAGATATCAATCCACTGAATTAATGCATTACAACGAATTTTATTTCGTCTACGACAAAATACAAAACCATGACCTGGGCAATTATTTTTGAATTTGTACATTTCCGAGGAAGAATTTCAAAATGGCGAGAATTAAAGCCATTTTATGACATTGCTGTGCGGTAATTAAATAATTGAAGGAAAAATTCAGTAAAGGGAAGCCTAAAGGCTGCTGTAAAAGTTTATAGATTTTATGTAAGTTTTATGGTTTAGTGAAAGATAGACGATAATGAAGAAATGTACATATGCCCTTAGTTATCTTAATTGTTTCCTTCTCCCTCCCATCTGACCCGATTAATGGATATACCCAAATTGTAAGCCAATTAAATTAAATTTAGGCCGAAAGGGTTAATTGCATCTTCGATTATCTTTTCAATCACTCGGTAGACATTAAATCAACAGTTCAGGAAACTGCTAAATTGTTAAATGAGAAGTTTATAAGGACTTATTTGCAGTTCTATGTGCTGTTAATTTATATGTTTTATAAATCATCGACTTGATCGATATTTTTGATTGTTTTTAAGGTAACAATTATACATCTGGCCTTTTTTGATAGGATCAAATGGCTATCCAATTGATTTTTATGGTAGGCTATTCAGGGCTATTTAATATGCAACAACAGATTTAGTACAAAAATATACTAAATATGGATAATTAGCACCAGTCATTTTAATATGCACAATTTAATGAAGACAAAGGTTGTTTATTAGGTCAATAATTTACATGCGTGTTGCACGAGACACAATTGTGCTAATGACGCCATGGAATATCCCTTAATAGTGTATAATTACAAATTTGCATTTTGTAAAGCTTCAAATTTCATTAATTTTAAAATGTTGTTTATAGAGATTGTGGAGTAGTTAAAAGCATTCAAATTCAAAACTGATTTAGGTATTTCACATAATTTATTAAAGTTGCACAACCCATGTTTCAAATTCAGTTACACAAAAGTAATGGCATAAAATGATGGCAAAAAAGGAAAAAGAAATATTTTATGTTTAGACAGACTCATAAAGTTTGAAAACAATTGATTACAGTTTACAAAAAAAAATACATAAAATGATACAGGTACACAAATGAGTAAATTACAACACAAATTACGCAGGTTTCATTTCATCAATTTATTATACATTTTTCTGAGCAAGTAAAAAAAAATTAAAATATACAAATTATTTGGCTTTGATTATTACACTTCATACTCTTTCTTATTCAATAGAATTGCACTTGAATGTCCCTGTTTATGTATACATGTTCTATGGAAAATTAACACGCACGATTCGCACAATAATACAAATGTATACAGAGCTAATGTCCCACTGAATCACCAAAACATCCTAAAATAAGTAACGAAAATTAAATTATTTTACTTAAAACCCTATTCATATCCCTTATGGAAGTGAAGTACAGTATAGCATAATTTCATATGGAAAATTATTCATGAAGTGTGAATTATACACGTCACTTACATTAGACGTTAAGGTGTAAATTTTGGGAATAACACAATCTAGTTTACCTAATTTTAATGCTAAAATGAGATAAATTAATCCCATTTTGCATAACATGATGAGACTCAATATATAAAACACTTTCTTGATTAAGTTAGTATGTTTTATAATAATCGCTTCATGCGACATGTTAAAGCCTGCTTAAACTGCATTTATACGTTAAACATGTTTAAATCTTGAAATACGCTTCAACATGATCATAACATGTTTAACCATCTTTGTACTCTATTGATACAATGTAAAAAATAAATCTTATTTATGATGGAAACTTGATGCTAAAAATATATCTACACGTCCATTTGGTAATCATTAAAGAGATGTCATTTCATTTTTAACATGTGGATTTTGAAACATGTTTCCAGCCCTCATATTCGAATTTAAATCAGTTATAAATTTAAATGGAAAATAATTGGTATTTGTTTCTTGGATTTGTGGTTCATAAATGTTCATTCTAATGACTAAATTTTAGGTTTGACCCATCCAAATTAAACTTTGTAATTAATGAAACTACATTGGCCACCTGTCGTCTGGACATCGAATTAAAATAATAAACAACGACCATAAAGGGTTTAAGTAGTGAGATTAAACTGAACTTTTTTGGAGGTTGAACAATTTGCACTGAAACAAATAATGCTGTTGAAAGATACGGTGAAATTTGTAGCCGAATAACTCTGTAAATGAACGAGACATTTTGACTGCATACAGTTTTTGTTTCTAAACTAGATTATTGCTAGATTAAAAAAAAATATTAACGATATCTTCATTTTTTTCGACCTAAGGCAAGAAGGGTGAATCATTAAGGCCGCCATGACAGCAGTTCCCCTCTGATGCCATCTGCAAGTTGTTCTCTATTAATTTATAAATGTAGATTAAAGTGTCAATGGCTGTTTAAAATCCAATTTAAAAGGATATATTAATGCGTAAATTCTGGGAAAAAATAGTGCAAGCCTCAAAAGCACTTAATTAAGGCACTAACGGATACGTGTTTATGACATTTTTTTTTTGAAACGCTATTGAAGATTTCCATTTAACGTTTGATTATTTATTGGTGAAATGTTAATACCATTTTCATAAAAGGAATAAAATGCATTCCCGACATACAAGTAATTAAGCTCATGATTTGGACTTGTGTGATCAAAATCTTATCTACGTTGAACACATCACAATTCAGTACTTCTCATGTGTTTAATATAATTTGTATACGTTATATATGAGTAGTGCACGTAATATATTTTCTAGATTAGAGATAATTTAAAGTATTTTTTCCAAAATTTTGTAAATGGTTTTGATTATAATTGGCATAGAGATTTGGGTTAAAAGTGCTGTTCAAACTACGCAAGAAAGCATTATAGTAATATTTGTACAGTGGAACCTGTCTAAAATAATATACTTTGGACCAGGGAAAAATATTTAGAAAGGTTATTTCAGACAGATTCATTTGTAAACGTGCTACAGTGTATTGTGCTGCAAAATATAGGAAATTTCCCCATTTTTTAAATCCTTATACATGTATATACATGAATGAGTCGGTAGTTATTGGGTATCACAAGCAAAATTTAATTGCATTGCATCTCCCTGCCATTTTTGTTTCCATGTTTGACATTTTTAATTCCATGTTTGACATTTTTGATCATTGGGAGTAATAAAAATTATTAAATATCACTTTATGGAAGTTTACTATTTTATACATAAGTCCCAAGTCAAGACTGGCACATTTTATTATTTTAGAGAGGATATTATTTTAGACAGGTTTTAATGTAGTACATTTATTTGAAGATAATGCTCCATTTTATATTTTAAAAACGGAAGTATTGCTTTCGCCCAAATTGCAATTGGGCTATGCTACAAAAAATGTAAAATCTTGTGTAAATATACTTATGCTATACTCATGCTCTAGATTCATTGATTTCAATTCGGTACCAATTAAATATTCCAAACGTTAAAACGTTCTTGAAAACCTATAATTATATGCCACCAGAATATGAGAATAACACGCACTGTGTTATTATACCATTTGATATGCTGTTAAATGGTGTATTTGCATGTTAACAGTGTTTTCACACCAGTGAATATTCTTTTCAACATTGATTTAGAAGTCTGACATTGATCTGTCTTAGCTCAAGTTCATTTTACTTATTTTTTTCCCTATCTAGATTTTACTGTTTTTTGTTTGCATCGCAATCAACACAAACTGAGGATACTCAATTTGTGTCATGAGTGTTCACATTCAAATGAGATTTATGAGTCCATCACATTGAACAAAATATAGTGTTGTATATTGTGCATTCGAATAAAAAATTACGGATTAAGGACACATATTGGTGGTGCAACCCTTTGAAGTGCATTTTAGAATACATCCTTGATTACTACCAAATTAGTCAAGCACAATCTCATGACTCGAGTTTACAAAATAATAAGTACACCAACAACGTTTCTGACAGTTGTTAGTATAGTTCTATCATAGTGTCACCGGTGTCCCACGACACATTTCTGGTTCTCTGGTTCAGCATTGCATCTCCAACCCTTCTTCAACAGTTCTAAACCAATGGTCTCTTGCCTGATCTACATTTATGTCTTACAGGCACTTATTCATGTTTTATGCTTTTCCTCCAATCACTGCAAATCAGACATCCATGGCTTCTTGACTTTTAAAAAATGCATCGACACAAACACAAACACACTGCATGGCACAACATTTTACAGTTCTAAAGGTTCTTAAGACAGCATTTGTAGTTGGTGCAGCTGACATCGTTGTCAGCTACCGTTTGGCAGGGCCTGTATTGTTCAAAGCAGACTGAGGCCGAAGTGCCCCAACATCATCCAGTTGTCCATGATCCCTATCAAAGAGATCACGTGACGTTTTCAATCATGGTGTACTCTTCGCTGGTGGTGGCCATGACGAGTGGTGGAGTATTCGAACAGGACTGCTCTTCTGATGGGCAGTTTGGAGATGGCCAGTTGTCATTGGTGTGCTGTGAGCTTGAAGAATCAGAGGTGTCCAACTTGGAATTGTCCTCGGCATCGTTGTCGCTGAGGTCGGCTATGGAGATGTCCTCGCTTCCTATTTCCATGTGGGTCTTGGGCACTATCAGAGGGATGCCCTGGTTGCTCAAGTAGCAGTTGCCACAGTAGCCGTGTATGAGCAGGTTGCTGGATGACAGGAAGTAACGGTTACATTTGATGCACTCTTCCTGGGGGTCGTCTGTAATGATAAGAAAAAAATTGTTGTTATATCTGTGAAATGTGTGTGTTTGGTGGGTCACAATTACCAGAAATTGGAAAAATTTTGAAAAATTAACTGGGATGGCAAATACAGCAAAACGGCTGTAGAAGATTTTAGGGCTATAGGTTCTAACATCAAAGTGGTTCGATAACATTTTGTTAAATTTGCATATATTGGTCATCTGGGTATTGATTCAGAATTAGTCTAAATATATTATGTACAGTAATATAACTTACCTTCGTGAGTTTTCATATGAGCTCTCAAGTTGCAGGCCAAAGCAAACCTTTTGTTGCACAATTCACACACGTGGGGTTTATCACCTAGAAAATAATAAACATTTAATTAATATATGTAACTAATTTCTTGATTAAATTAACAGTGGATACTTTTTAAAAAGCGATAATGTCTATCTAAATAAAGGGTGGACCAAATTGCAGTGTCACCCCATTTTTTTCTTAAATCTTATAGTTATGAAAATTCGTGTTCATTTCATGAAAAAAGACCATTCTCTTCTTTTTCCTAATTTGACATTTTGTCCTAAGTCTTACGGCTAAAAAGTTATAATTTAGGTTTGTATGGAAAAAAGGGTTGTATTCAAAATATAACATCAGTGGATATAGCACATGCGATTGGCTATTTAAATGCATTGGCAAAATTTGTCTTAACTATACGATTTAATAAAAAAGTGGGTTGGCAATGACTTTTGCTTCACTGTGTAAATTTTAGGCTTCACCACATAACAACTATATTATAAGTTTCAAATTTTATTAATATTATCAAGTGATTGCTACTTAATGTACTTGAGTTGAACCGTATATTAGCATGATGTTATTACATTTTCATATCATTGTTTAAGAAAGCTGTTTCGCGTATTGGGACCATGTAGAAATTTAAATAACCGGGTCATATTTACCGAACCGTCTACTGTATACATTTTGATAAAAATCTTATGTTTCCCGACACATTTGCATCAACAATTATCATCGATGCATTTAGTTTTATTCGGTATATTGTGCGGTTGATAAATAGGCGGTTATGGGAAATCATATATTGATAAAGACTTAAAACAAAGAATTAACGTTCCTTGTTTTGTAGTGACATTTTCAAATGGGAAACAGTTCACGTAAGTTTCATTTTTTTTAAATTATATTTTGTAGGTAAAAGCGACGTGGCATCCTGCTAATAGTGCAGGTGAAAACATATCAACCAACCTTTTTGTGTGATTTTTTTTTGTTTGTTTTAGCCTGAGTTCGGACCTTTGAAATGCGTTTACAAAACCACTAAGAATACAATAATTTCCCTAGTTCCCATGAAATGTGTCATTGAATTATTCCAGAAAAAAAAGTGCCCAGCCAAGCCTATAGAAAATAGTTTTGTTTTTTTCTGAACAGATGCGAAAGCGGTTTTCTTTACAGTTTGTGATCATCGTAGAACTAAACAAAATTTCGTTTAATTGTTCAAAAGCAACGAGGTGCAGATGCCAATGCAGCACCTGTGTTTTCAATGAAAACAGTTGGTTTTCGGAGAAAGGTCCGTGCAAGTGAATATAATGGACGAACAACTAGTTCAACGATTGGTACCTTATCGGATGAATTGCCTAAATAGTAATGCACCACCTCAAGTGTGCAGTATACCTCCTAGCTGACACATTCACTGGATTTAATGGCACGAAACTTCTTTGGAGGGAATTAGTGAAGGTGTTTTATCACGGTTTTGCTCAACTGGGCTACCTTTATTGGAATCTGGGAATGAACAAAACCTTAAGGTGCTTTTGTTATATAGTCTAGCTTTTTAATTACGAAGATATGCTTCATTTTGACTAAATGAAGCCAAATTCCAACCCAAATTAAAAATCTCTAGCGGTCCCAAATGAGAATCATGAAATTATTGAATATATATACCTATTAGACTATACATGTATGTGAAATAAACAATGGGGCCAATCGAGAATACAATATCAAAGGGAATCTATGGATTGAGTTTCAAATAATATGAATTTCTGAGTATCATAAGGTCCTATTCTAATAAAACATACTCAAGGTTTATAAATTTCAATTGAGATGTTCTGCAATTGCAATGTAATTTTTCACATAGACGTAACTTGATGTGTTCTTTGAAATACATGTAGCATATACACATAAATAATGCTGCAATTCAATACTTGTACAATGCTCACATACTATAATATGTATGTATTGTAGTATAATGTAACAATCAATGTTATATATGTTGAATGTAATGATATTCGATAATACATTAAACATGACATGATGTACAATTTATATGTTAATACACGTAACTTAGCATGCTTTATGTCAATACATGTAACATGCAATTCGATATATCGAGAGTACGATACATGTTATTGTATTTACATAATAAATACAGGATCACTGTATTTTTTGTTATTAGTAATTTTCGACCACAAGTATGCTACATGTTAACATATACTTAACACGTCAATGTATATGTTTACTATATATGCATTTATTAAAAGCATGCAATTGTACATGTATATATGAATCTTTAACTGTGTATATGTTCCCCATTACATTCGTAATTTTGAGCACTTCATTTTATATACTAATAATTGTAGAATCGAGGATGCATAAACATACATGCATAAACAATTATTAAATTTAAGGATAATCAAGCTTTGCCTGGGTTTTGATATTAATATTTTTTTAACATATTTGTTCAGAAAATTATAACCACCACAAAGCCTCCCAATAAATTATATATACCTGACACACAAATGGAAAGTTAAGGCTTGTTCTTAATAATTATTCCCAATTTTTATAATAAATTTCAGATTTGCTAACTTTTACCAATACATTTGTAATAAATCCTGGAAAACTAGTTGTAGATCGCCTAAAATAAACATTCAGTAATTTTTTTCAATCTGTATTTACAATATGTAGGTCTACATACGGATTTATCTGCTGTTAGCGTAATTAATTGTTGACTGTTCGATATAAAAATACAAATTTTCAAGAAAAATGCGGTATTTTCAGTAGTAAATCAATTATGGAGGCGTGGACCCGACATGAGATCGTGTTGTATACGTTTTGGATTTATTGCCTGTTTGAAACTGAATGATAGATCAAGGAGAAATCCCTTGTTATGGCGTAGTTTTAAGTTTTAATTGACCACTGCGGTATAACAAATTTATTTCGACTTAAAAGAGTGACATGGCGACATTTGCCTAAACCGATACTATAATTTATTAATCCCGATGACTTTGGATCTTGATTTAAATATAAACACAATTTATTGAAACAAATCGATTTGATTTTGACCTAGTGGAACAGTTTTAAACAGGAAAGCCCGACATTGCCATTAGTTTTGCAATAATGCTGACATATTATATACTATGCGAGTTTGAAGTTAGGTTTAATATCATTTCAATGGATAATATGAATAAAAATGTGAACGTTTCAAATAATAACATTAATTTAAATTCAGATAAAATACGTGTTCTGTTAAGTTATAATAAACAAAACATGCAACTGCTTCACATGAGCATTATATTTTTAAATTATTTTCTAATTGATATTCACATGGCACATTATAAGACCTTTAACGTGGGTTAACTAGAACACGACTGAGTTGCAAATCAGGGTGATGAGAAATGGCAATCTCATGCATCTTTAGCCTTATTTTAAGTAAGAAATTAATAAGCCTATATTCCGGGCAATGATGCTCTTCATCATGCAATTACGGGTTTTTTGAGGTCAAATATTTCAAGAGCGACATAATTATAAAGAAAAATGTCCTTTAGTTTTATAGTTGCCTTTGAGATAAGGAACGGGACAATAAGAACTAAGAGTGGATCATGCCAGTCTTCTTTTGAAATAAAAACTATGAAGTTAGTGACAATTGTTTTTAATGAGACCCCAATTTAAAGACGTGCCGCCATTAACTAAAAAAATGATTATTTTTGGTTTAAAAATGTATATTGTTATATGTTAAGAGTGAGCAGTATAGTATATTTATTACTTGGAATCTCCTATTTCATCGGCTCATAATGAGAGGTGAACCTATAAGCACCCATTCACTTTGGCCCATTAACGATACTCTTTAATTAAATTAAGATTCCTAAAGGTATTATTACACTATGCTCTACCATAAAGAAAACTCCTTCCCACATTTGAAATTTTAATGTTTTTGGGTATTTTTTTAAAAAAATACTCTAGTTTTTGCTGGAATATAGCATGTGTATACATTATTTTCATTATTTTGGATTTGTTTTATATTTCAAAAAAATGCAAATTAAAAATTTAAAACATATTCAGCATGTCTAAATGTATAATATTGTTAGCATAAGCTCATACGATAAATTTTAATACAAGGTTTGTAAAATTACAACTTGACGTGTCAATTTATATTCAGTTTTTATCCAGAAATATCGAAATACATGTAACAAACACCGAAAAACTTATCTCGAGGTAGAATTTTTAAAAATTAATTTTGCTGGTTCAAATATGCTATATGTTTGTCATTTTAAAAAAGATGCAATTTCTCCTATTATTTCCCCTAACTTGCATAAAATTTTCCCGTGTCCACGAATAAACATTTAAAGCCATTTCACATATTTTGTCCACAGATAACATCTTAAGATTTGAAATGTAAATAAGAATTCCTTCATTGCAAAAATAAAACCATGAAAATGAATTGTTAATTAGCAAACTATGAGTTTCAATCACAGGTGACTTGTACAGACATCGTATTTTTTTGCAAGCTGTCTTGTGTTTTTAAAAGCATAATTTACAGAAATGAAGCATTTTTGCACAACAAAAAACAGACAATAGCATCTCAACATCCATATGGACTAATTACGACATTTTTCAAGTTGACAACCTCTTACTTAACTTCTTTCTTTTATTCGTTAATGAGCAAAGCACGATATTAATTGCTGCTCATCGAGATGTATGAACGTGGAAATTTCACTTACATTTTTGGTAGGAATGTCATAATTGGACACGACTTTTGCTTTTTATTTTTATTTTTTATCGTTTCTTTTGTTTGAAATTTCATCTGTATTTCTAGCTTTTTAAACAAAAACCTCTCTTAACTTATATAAACAAAGTTATAGGTAAAGGGCCTCCTATATAGCAGATGTGCACATGTATTTTACCTTGCAGAAGTGATACATGTACTGTACATTAATAACTAAGCCAAATCATCTTATTTATTTTAGAGGTTTCATATCTATACATTGTACATACTGTACAACATGTACAAATTCAGACCAATTAACATACTGTAGGATCTCTATTCTCTATATACATGTACATGTATATTATCTTTAATTTCAAATGTAATGATGGGTTGGCAGACATGTTGTGTCGATCAAACAGGAAATTGGCTCCTATCAGCCTCCGTATCTGCCAACTTAGCAGAATGTGGATAAAAAAGCACTAAGATTAGTAACATGAGGACCTGAATTGGTTATAGTTATTTGTCAACACGCCGTATTTGGTGTACTTACACACTGTACATTAAGTATTTCATAATAAACATTTGCATTTTAAGTGTTAATCGGATTATATGCGGTTCTGTCAATCCTTAAGAGCTTAGTTTCAAGGTTGATATAAAGGCATTATGGAAATGAAAAAGTATAATGTATAAAAAATATCCAGATGTCAGACAGAGGACTCTTTGAATGATATTTGCAATATACCCCGCCACCCTTTGACTCTTATATACTGTAGGTACATAATGTACGTATTGCTGTAATCCAAGTCGTAGATCTTTACATACCTTGTACATGTACATCTAATTTACAATCTACATGTAGTTGGATACAGTCACGCAGTACATTACATTAATGAATATTCACCCGTGACTGCATGCGATACCATGACGTTTTTTTGCATAATAGTAAATATTCATGATTTTTAATGACTATAAAAAGTGGAAACTAAAATGAAGCCAGATGGAGAACGGAAAATGCATTTCGAGCCTTATAAGGTGGGTTGGAGTATATTTCTGTAACTTTGTTTTCATTAAGTGAGGTCTACTTATGCCATTCTTTTTGGTATACTATGTTTGAGATTGATCTCAAATAAGATGATTTCTGTAAAACACATTGTTGTCTATTAAGGTGTTAAACTTAAATTAATACTGAGTACATTACAGTATAGGCCTACTGAAGATTTCCTGTATAACTTTCATGTACATGTACATGTGAGTAAAATGGAACTGACTTGTACAATGTACATGTTTGAACATGTTTTATTTTATTAGAACATGATTAGACCACATACCAACCATGTTTATTTCAATATTGCCCATAAAACTGGCAATAATGGATGAATTTGACCGTTAAGGCAAGATGATTCATCCATTTCAAGAGTATAGGCCTCAATCGTATTAACTTACATGTAATGTATACTATACACTGTACCTTCAGCTTTGATTGAGAAACGTCAACATGATTTGACAACATTATTTCGTCAGCATTTTAATTAATTCCTGGTTTTTCCCAAAGGATTAAAACACAGAAGTTGCGTTATGTACATGTAAATTGAGCAACTTTTTCAGCGTTTACCAATCGATATAATGTACATGTACATGTAATGGTACCTTAAGCTGATGACTAACTTACATTAAGTAGATGACGCGAGTTGTGGGTTAATTTGGGGTTAAATATTGTATTACAAAACAAAAATACTTTGGTTTAAGCCCCAGGCCAAACTATATACGCTGGAAACGCGCGTTTGACTAGCCTCAAACAGGGCATCGAATTTAATTTATATTCTAGAATTATACAATTTGCACAATATCTCGTGCAAAAATTCTTTTTTAATTAAAAGCCTTGTTTGAGGCTAGCCAAACGCGCGTTTTCAACCTAGTGCCCTGGGGCTAATGGTACGTGTATACTACAATGTACATGTATATTTACAAATTTCAAGCATGCAAGTTTTAATATTGCAGGCACATTATACACATGTTATTAATGTATAGGCTTGATGGTCGTTTTTAATCATTCATCATATCTGATGTTTTCTCTAAATTATAGACTTTGAGCTTGTTTTCATGTGCATGAGGTTCAACTGTTATACTGGGCATTAGGCCTAATTACAATGATCTCGCCTTAATTAAAATGAACTTTTATTGTCGAGTTTTGATCTTTGACCCAATGACAATGAATTAACACACGCTTTCTTTTTAGGTATACACGGTTCCTTCTATATATCATGTACATGTACATGCATGCACATGCAGAGTGTACAGTGTGTATCCCTTCAAGGAAGTTCATGCAAATGCGTGCCTATCATAATTTTTCAAATGCTGTTATTTGATGAAAACACCTGAAAAACGTGAGTTAAACATAAACAAACTTTAATAACAATGGTTTACAAATAGGGTTATAAAAGATGCGGTTAGCAATATGTCAGGAATATTGGACAACATAATCTGAACATTATTTTTATAAGCTGTATAGGTAGCCTACATGTACAGTACATGTACATGTATAATCCACACTGTATTCATGTATGTACACTACAATCAGTACAATGTACACGTAATTCACATGGATAATATCATGGATAAGAGAATGGAGAATAGCTAGGAAACATACATGCATGTGATTAGTCGATGCTCCCGCACCTAGTGGAAGCAAATGACACTAGGTGCGGGTGCATTGAGTAATCACAGGTATGCTTTCATGCTCTTATCCATGCTTCAGCATGGTCTTACCCTAATGCTAACTTGGCTTAATGAATGAGTCAAAGATCGTGTTTGGGATTCAATCAGACCACCTCGATGGATGCGCACTCGTGCGTGCTTTTTTGCCCCACAGGTGAAGCTTCCTGTTTTTACTACCAGGGGAGCTAGTATCTTTTTTAACCTGTTTCCACACTGGTGGTGAAACACGTAACAGTTGCATAATTTTCCTTTTCCCAATTAACGATTATGCGAAATGCTGGTGGCCTGTCTCGATGATTTTTCGCCATGCTCCTTTATATAATCACGTCCTGCTCTATGATTAGAGCGTTCAACGAATCACCTTATGCAGATGTATGCAAATTAGCTCCACCGTGGCGCTCGTTGCCTAATTTTAAGTGATGGACGTTGTAGATTTATGGCGCCCCCCCTCGCCACCTTCTTCGATAATTAATTTCGGAAGGTATTTTGTGCGTGGGGTTAATTCGAGGGAACGAGGAGTTTTTTTGGCACACAGAAATCCGCACCGTGCTAATTTTCAGCATTAATATTAATGGAAATGGAATGGGAACTCAAAGGGTTGCCGCTTGGGTATTGCACCATGCATTGTCCAACAGGGGGCCTAAGGATTTTCCTATTTGTCTAATCTGCTGCTATAAGGCGATTAAAATTATTTACCTGTACCTGTTCTAGGGGACAACCTGTGTGAACGATATAAAATTCTTAGGAAACCCTCAGTTTGGATTTGTTGTTTATTGATAGGTACCTTGGACGATTTTCAATGACCGTGTTTTCATATTTCAATGCTATTTTCTTCAGTATTTGATGTGGTTAAAATTTTGAAGCTTAAATAGGTATACATGTATATCGCAACGGCGCTTCTTTGAAATGCTTAATGCCTCTAGCAGGTTACATTCCCTTTTACTTCCGGTTGCAAAAATGTTTTTATCTAGGGAGGTCACGTATTTTATCCACTTGGCACACATGCGCTCATTTATCCTACCAGAAAGTTATCTGCTTTTTATTTCGTCTACGACAAAATAGAAATACGTATTCGGGAGTCTTTAACATATTTAAATCATTCAAATAATGTCCAATAAAAGTTGATGTTTGTGGAGTGAGGTTTCACCTGAAATATATATACGGTCAAGTCATAATTGCAATGCCACAAAAAATAAACAAAATTGAATAAACTTGAAATCTTAAAAAAAATATGGAAAAACTGGAATCAGGACAAATCAAATTATTGTCGTTTCTCAGTTCAGATTTACATTTAATATTTTTTATATGCGCAGTATATGCATAATCCAAATTTATTAATTGATCTACAATAAAACAGCTTTTTCACATTTTGTTATAGCTATACTATTTTTAATGAGAAAATACTTCATTAATTCAATACGAAGTAGACCTACTGCAGTATAATTTAGGGAAAAATGAGAAAATGACTAATTGGATTTATTAAGTTTTTCTACACCACTAACAGGAAAAAATGTCATGCATGGACAAGTGCATGTGTTCAGAAGTTCTTATCCGTTTAAGGGTATTTGCTTTATGACCTTTTAAATAAATATCAAGTTTTCCAGTGCATACAGTGTATGTCGTTTATAATTCTGATTACTGCATTCTGATTGAAAATTGTTAATTGTTTCTAAAGGCGGCAGTTCTTGCTACCGGATTTGGGTGATTTAGATTTCCTAAATAGCCATTCATAATGTGTTTTCCAGCGCTATTGGAACAGGACGAGGAACCAAATTTTAAGTTATCTATTTCTAGGCGTACTCTGCGTGAGTTGATTCAAGTTCAGCTCCACACCTTAATTCGCGAGGGGGTTTTTCAATCTATAAATCCCGACTCCTGCATCTAGATGCACATTTTAAACTAGAAATTTCTCCAAATTTCCCAAGTGTTCTTGACCAGTCAATCCTACGCCAGCAGTTTGGTATAGGGGAGGGGGTAACGTTCTGGGTGTGTATATATATATATATTAGAGGACTATACATCAATTTTTAATATCGATTTTAATTATAACCGTCCTTCAAGGTTAACATAATAAATCATTTTTATCCTTCCATAAAATTGAAATTTGTAGCTGGCTACCTGGCATCAGTTTAGTGTTTGAAATGTAGATGCATGCAGCTTTTTAAAATTTATTCTTAGAAATTCTGTATGTATATAATTAGCAAGATGATAGTCAAAATGAGTTAATGCTTCTGCACAGCTGTTTTGTTAAATTTTATTTGAGCAATTTTACAATTTAAGTTACTAAAGGTATTTTTGGAGCCCGTTTAGGGCTTTTTAGGAATGCACATTCATGTTGTATACATCAATTTTAAGTCTTAAACACCATTATGCATGTATGTGTATTGTCATGGTGTGTTTGTGCAATGCAATAAATATATATGCATTTTTGCACAATTTCAAGTTTTGTATGGAACTGATAATGTTAATCTTCACACGACCACATTTGCTTAATTC
The DNA here is from genome assembly GCA_034698905.1 of Xestoiulus laeticollis. NCBI lineage: Eukaryota > Metazoa > Arthropoda > Diplopoda > Julida > Julidae > Xestoiulus > Xestoiulus laeticollis. The sequence continues at coordinate 15,287 of JAQGCC010000395.1, forward strand.
TATGTGACCTAAAGATTTTGAAATATCCAAAATGTTCATTTCAATAGTTTGGATTTCTTTGAAATTTTAGGTTATTGTTAGAAAATGTTTAAATTTATGGCCCTTACTATTCTATTTGAAAACATCAAGCTTTATGGATGAATAGACAACATTAATTCAAAATTGATGCTATTTGCCATATCTTTTCTGAAGGTTTTTAATTGCTATAAATTAAGTTAATGTTTATGTATACACTTGAACATAGTTGCACACAAAACATTCAAAATATCTATGAATTTTTTAGCCCTCCATGTTAAGTATAAGGATAGTGAAAAATGTGGAATCACTTTTTCCGAATAAAGTCAGTTTAGGCGATACTACATTAGCAGTAGTCACGAAATGGATTTCATCCGAGACGATTCGGCGAGGTCATGATAGTCAGCTGCTCGCATATTTGCATACCATAGATCCAAATCAGTTTTCAGCTAGGATAAAATCGATTCTTTGACTAAACTAGCTGCTAGATTATGGCCAATGATTGCACCATGCCAATATACTTTTTTTCACGAAAATTTGAAGCTGAGAGGTATTTAACTGTCGTTAAATTTACTGCTAGTTTGGCTCAAAAGGCCAAAATGGTTTTACAGTAAACCTTCTGGAATGTCCACTCAATGACGTGTAGGGTGATGTAAATGTGTGCATTGCGTGGGGACTGTAATTACGAAAACAAGTCAAGGGGTACGAAAAAAAAAACAACAACATAAGCACGAACAATGAAGAGAGCGTTATGCCCAAATAGCTAATAACTAAACCGACCATTTTCTGTAATTGTCTCGCCCAATTAAACGTTTTCCAATGAGCTAATAACACATGGGGGCAAACGAGTGATGAGGGCAGATTTTCGTGCCATGCGCCTCATTCGACTTAACCCAAACTTTTTAAATATTTTCTAATGATAGGACGCATAACGATCGACGATCAGAGATAATTGTGATTTAATTATACCATTTGTACGTGGATGTTGTGATTGGGGACATATCCCGTTAATTACATACTCGCAAAAAGCAAAAGCATTGCGGGAGGGGAATTATGTTGTCCGTTCGCGTGTTATTAGAGCTGTGAAATAGCTCCCCCTTCTTAATATCCCCGATATTCAACTTATAAAATTGGGCTTTTAAATTAGTTAATTTTAACCCTCCATTGATTCCTTCTTTTACTAATTCTCTTTCGTTAGCTTCGAGGAGACTCGTTATAACAATTAAGTTTTTCTTTGAAAATTTCTGATTATCGAAAACTGCATTTTCTACTATATATTTATCGAGGCGATATGACCTTTTCATAAATGAACTGGTTTAATGAGAAATAATTAAAAAATTGCTGCACCGACCAATTATTGGGAATCATTAACTCCATGGGCCTAAAATCTCCCAACTTTCCACGTTTGGCCCACAAACTTTTGTGAGATGGCCCACCTATAAAACTTATTTTTAATTGCTTAATTAAATTACATATCAAAATTATTACAGAATGGGATTTTAACCCAATTTCTAAATTTTTATTATTGTAGATTTTGGTGATTAATACCCATGATACTTTTTAAGTTTTTAAAAAATATGAAAAGTTTGGTATTCTTCCTATATATAGCTCTTGAAACCCAAATTATTTTGAATTTAATGTTGATGAAAAAGATAGTTGTCTTAGCCCGCAGTTCAAATTTTGTGATAACCTCTGACCCGATGCTTAAAAATATTTCAGCACTATCCTGTTTTATATAATATTCACATCTACACTAAAAAGGTACCATTATAAAGGTATTATAAGCTGTTACAAATATACACGTAACACCTCTTTTGCATCATGAAGCAGCTTTATGTTCTAAAGTGCTTCGAAGCATTTTTAATTTGACACCAATAAAGGTGCTCGTGAACACCTTTTAATAGAATGTACTTCAATATTTATTCCAAAGGTACTTTCAACCTTCTAAGGTGCCTTCAAAAGTATACTTTGAAATGCAAAGTAGGGCCTACCTTTTTTGGGTCAAAATACCATTTAGCAACTTGAAACACCATTAAAAGTTCTAAAAAACCCAAAGGTATTTCAGAACAAATGTATATTGTGTACACAAACTTTTTATATATAGCGTGTATAGGCTTATAATGCTTTTCAGTTTAGTGAGAATCTGTAATTAAATGCCATTTTTTTCTACCTTTTGCCATTATAATAGTCTTTATTCTTGGTGACATCAGTTTTATAATTTTGCATTGTTGTAAATTAGCCCCAGAACACATTTTTGGATGTATTGTATGCATTTCTGGACTGAATTCAAAGCTTATTTCCAGTTAAAATTACCATAACAGGCTTAAGTCCTCAACAATTCCGCTGTATTTTTGACAGTTTTAAAAAAAGCGTTATTATAACAGACGTGTATTGTATATTTGAGCTTACCTGTATGCAAGAAGAGGTGATTTTTCAGATTAGTCTGCTTGCTGAAACCCCGGTTGCAAATGTGACATTTGAAAGGCCATGACCCGCTGTGAACGTACATGTGACTCTTGAGATCTCCAGGAGTCGGAAAAGATTTGGAGCACATGGTGCACTTGTGAGGTTTTTCCTATATTAGTAAAAAAAGGTAACAAAAAAAAAATAAATAAATATAAAGTTACTGCAAAGGTATCGTATGACGCACAAAACGGATTAATTTATATAAGGAGGAGGTAAAAATGCACCCGTAAATACATGTTTGGCACACACGTATTAAGTCGCAGGTGCTGCGCAGAAAAACCTGCTCTTTAGCAGATTTTCATTGTTTAATCCCCCTAAAATACTCCAAATTATGGAGAAAAACTGCCAAGTCAGTTAACTCTCATGCTTCGATACACATATAGGGACACTCTCAACCCTCACAAAACCACCTTAAAAAGGTATCTTGAGCACATCTGCAGTAACCTATCATCATTCTTTGCCCAGGAGGTTTTTATCAAAAGGAAACATTGGTTATCCTGGAGAAAAATGCTCTTGTTTTATCTAAAATTAGACAAACTGCAGCACTTTTTTGAGCAAAAACAAACTTAACAAATGTTGTTTTTTTCTGATAGCGATTTGGGAAAATCTTGAAAAATATAAGACGAAAATGCTCTGAATTTGACATCAGCAATTTCCGTCTTTTGTAAATCTATTAGATTGAAGCTGCATCTACAATGTTATGAAAGATAGGTACAATCTTATAGGGAATAATTACTTAATTTTCCTGTTGTGCAATTTTAGTTTTTCGATGCACATGAGCGTTTTTCTCCTGTACAGTCGTACTAAGCCAGATCGCAAGCGTGATTTTCCCTTCAGAATTTTTCACGGAAGAGCCTAGATTTCATGTTAGTACTCTACAATGGTCATTTATGGGGTGAGGGCCAAGTATGTGTGCACAGATATGAGAATGCCCATTGTGGTGGACTAAAAAAACCAAACTCAATCGTGAAAAACATGCTTGCGATTTGCAAACGACTCAGTACAGATTCTGTTCAGTAGAAAAACGCTCGTGTGCATCGAGCCTAAGGGATGTACATTGTAGATAAAAATAACTGATGTAAAAATCCTTAATCTGGCAAAACGTTTTCGGATTAAGTACGAACTGGATATAAAATTACAGTTTAAAATTCCAAGTGTTTTAAGGATTATGATAGACAAGCTTATTAACAGTCTTTGGGCAATGTTTGCTTGATGCTTTTTGATCTGAGTAAAGACCTTATAATCCAGGCTTACATTTTTTTGTGTGCAATAATGGGGGCAGTTTAGTCTAAAATTACACATTTAAACCACTTCGAATTTATTGAAATTAATTGTCTGTAATCAAATTTAAAAACAGCATGTCATGCTGTTACATATGGGCTCGAAACGTTAGGACCTATTTGATGTTAACATTGCAGATTTACCAATCCTTTATAAATACCTCATAAATTATAGTTGTATCAAAGCTATATGTATAAAACCAGTGTAAACAGAAGCGCAATTTTTCAGCTCTTGGACACCCCGGAATCCAATGTTATGACAAGTGCCATTGAAATACAAGAAGTTTAATGTCTGCTTCACAATAGCCGATGTCCTAAACACTGTTCTAGCATTTCAACACACACATGAAATTGAAGAGATGTCCTAGGGAGGACCCCATGTGGACATCAAAGGCTCCTCAGAACTTATAGCAGTCTTAATGGTATCTTGGACAAGGGAGATTTCGAGTAAAACAAATGCAGACAGACAATGCCCGAAGCGAATCAAAAATGCTATATATATGCACCTTATATCCAATCAGACATCAATAATGGGCAATGTACAAAGTTTTAAGGGGACCCCTGTTATGCTCCACTCTCTCCCTTCACAAAAAGACAGGTGGACCTCAAAGAAATAAGAGTGAGTGGCACAAATGCAAGATGGAATCTATACTGGGGGAATCTAAGGCAATTATATTCCAAATGATTGAAGGAATTCGACTGCCGTAGCCATTATTTCATTTACGTATCATTTTTTATGAGATGAGTCGGCCAATTATCAAAAAAATCTTGGTTCTATGCTCTATACCTTCATGGACTAGCATTATATATAAAAAAACTGGACAAAAAAAAAGATAAATTTATGTCGGGCACTTCAACACTTGCAAAATACATTTTCCCCATAATAATAAAAAATAAGAAGAGTATTGTAAGGAAAGTTTTCGCCAATTAAAACCCAGATGAAATGACACGATAACTTAATTAAATAAAAAGAATGTTGTTTGTGATGTATAGCCATCATTTTGCTATATGCATTAGTGATTCATTTATATACTGAAATGTGTAAAACTGATTTTAAAAAAAATTGTTATCAAAGTGTATTATTTTGGACATGAACAAGAGGCTTATTACATTAGATGACATTGCATACTTCTAAACAGAAAGTGTGGCTTACCAGCTATGCAGATTTTAAATTTTGTATATATAGAAAGATTGCATGCATTTATAATTTTTTTACCATTTTGTGTCCTGAACGGACACTTAACACATGATTTGCTACGAATTGAATATTGGGACATTTCTGGAATGAAAAATAAGGACACTTGTCCGTTAATTTATTGAGTTTATGACGTCATTGTCAAAGTTACCATTTTTCATAGGGACCTAAGTGATACCTGCATAATGCTATTTTAATTAACACATTATTCCATGGTTATAATTGTTAATATTGACAATATTTCTTTGCATTTAAATATATAGGCTTGTTTTTCTGTGGAAATGTTTAAACACGTTAATTTTCAAAAAAATTAAAAAAATCATATTTCTTTCTTAAGGTTTATTACCCTTTAGAGCAAGCCCTACTCTTGTATACCTGCAATGTTAATTTTCAAAAATTTATAAATATTCATCACGTTTTAATTTGAGCATCAATGGCTGACCATTTCATATATTTGAAATAGGGGTGTCTTTGTTGGGTCATTAGCTGAATAGAATTTTTTCATTAAATTATTTTTATACGTAAAATGGCTGATGAAAAGTTTCACATTACAGGTATAGGCCTATAAGGCTTACTCCAGAGGGTAATTAACCTGAAAATAAAAACATTTGCTTTTTCCGAATAACCCAATTTTATTACATATGGCTTTCTTACTTAAGGATTTTTGAATGTGTTTTCCATTAAAATTACGTCATAAGTATATCAATGAACTTCAATGCAAAACTATCTTGATCCTGTTTACATTATGTAGTAAGGAAAAGTCACCAGAAGTTGTAAAAGTCTAAAAAATCCATTTGTCAGTCTTTACTACTAACGAATTGAAGTAAATCATCGGATCATAAGCTTTAGGTATAGTTACCGCAACTGCCCATCCCTCATTAATATAGCGTTTCAAAACTCAGGGTATCATGTCAGAACATTTTATGCATTTTGAAAAAAAAAAGCTAAGAAATTACTAACATCTTTGTTTCGTTTTTGACGTAAATCTACTTTTAAGTAAGTGTGTAGCAGTCATATTTCAGCGCATTTTTCCGACATGAGTTCTGTTTTAGGGGAAGTTTTCATTTTGTCTTAATTGGATGTGGCATGTTCAGTAGAAATTTATTTTTCCAGAGCGGGTGTGAAGCAAACGGCCATTCCCTTTCCCAAGTGATTTACAAACTAGGTTTCTTCTGGCCACAAGAGCAGAACCCATAAATATTATTGCTTTTTGCCGTAGACTTCAAGTACCAGAAATTCTTGACCTTTCAATTCGCTTCCATTTTGTGGTTATTTTATGTTTCTTATTATCACTGCAATCGAGGTATGCACGCATGCAGACGAAGGTAAAAAAAAGGCAAACAGTCCACCTCCTGAGAAATTGTCAAATTTTCGTTTTTATGGATTTCCGAAAAATGTATATCATACTCTTTAGTCGGCTCCCACGTTTAAAGAGCTTGAAAACAAGCTAAAAAAAACCTGAAGGAATTTCATTCATGTATGCAGTTTTGTGTAATGTCTTACTCAAGTAGACGTTAACGTGTGACAGCAGAAAATGCCATAACGAATCACCGTGCGAATAATCACTCAAAATATTTGAAATGATGAAAAATCGACGGTAAAAACTGGAATTGAGAGACGTGTAAACTAAAAGAGGTCTAAAAGGGGTACTTAAGCCCAATTTTCAAATAATTGACATTCTCATTTTTTAACCATTTTTAACAAATCAATTTATTATTAGATTGGACTTTCAAAGTGTGCAAGAAGGACCTTGTTGAGTAGGGAATTCAAAGTCATATAAATCAATGCCTATTTCAACCCAAAAACACCTAGATTTGATTAATAGCCAATTAAATTCGAACACAAAGTGGTCCTTTTTGTCAGTAAGGTTACATATTACACCTGCATGTTAGTAATTTTTTTAAATGGATACATTTAGATTAGCCTACATCGCATGGACATGGATACATTCATTGAATATGAATGGAAATTTAATGAAAATTGAATAAAATCTTCAAAATGTTGTTTTCAATACTTTGATTTTCTTTGGAATTTCACGTTGTTGTAATGTTTATGTTTTAAGTTTATGACCCTTGCTAAATAAATAGGCAGCATTATTATAAAATTGATCCAATAAGCCATCTGTTTTCTAAAATTTGCATATTGTATGCCTTATGTCTTATTGTTGAAAAATAATTTTAGTAAATTCAAATATACCATTTTTAAATATAAATAATGCATAACTTATGTTTAAACACTTTTAGGTTAAATAGACACCATCAAAGTTTTCAAAAATTGTAGGTGGTCATCATAGGGTTTTGACCAACTTTGCTAACATTAAGTAATTGTTTGCAAAAATTTTTAAATTTCATATTGTTATCGATGTCATACTCTGCTGAAGTGATAAGTGCATATGGTCCAAAACACAATAATTTCACTGAAAATTATTGAAGTTATTTGGATTTGGTTCTTCCATAAAGGCAAGAAATGGCATTAAAAGTTCTTTGAAAGGTTAGGTAATTCTGCAGATTACCCTTGCTTAGCACTCACCCTGTGCATGTCATTATAGTGTGATGCAAATAATACAATGATGATAATCATGATACGTCGATCTCTTGTTACAAGCACTTTTTTAAAAAGCAATCTTCCTGCATAAATGCATGAGGTGTAATTTCCTCATTTTTCTCAGCCTGTTTTGAATGGCAGTTGTAGCAGTGATACAAAAGTTTTGACTAGATAACAATTGACTGGATTGATGATGTGGACTCTCTAGTATGTAATAAACGTATTTCCGTTGTTGTCAACTTAGGTGTGTTCAAGTTTTTTTTTGTTTGTTGCTACAATTCGCAACAAACATCCTGAATCAGACTAAAAACCACTCAATGGACGTGACACCGGTTCTTGGTGACGTGACCAGGACGCGTGACCCTATCATCCATTAAGCAATCGAGTCGATTGATACGATTATATGCTGGCATAAAACGACCGCAGCAGATGCTCAATTATCGATCATCGATGTCAAATTTGGCCCCATGCTGCATTTGGTGTCACAAAAAAAACTGTTTTTGGTTTGCAAATGCTGACAAATTTTCCCTCATGATTCAACCTCAATATGCATTTTTTTATCAAAATTAAAATGTATACGTTCGTATGCATAACGCAGTGACAAGCACCATACACTATATTAGACATAAATTTAGTGTAGTTTTTTTTGGTTGTCAGTCACGTCAATTGGTACAGGTAATTTTCATTGCACGAAATTGTGCTTCAGTCGACCTCATTTGTTGAAGTGGTGGAATGGAAAAAAAAGTTGAATGAATTAGTCTTAAATGGGTCCTGCAGGCAACATTTTGTTTGCTGGTGTCTGTTCATCAAGGGGGAAAGGGCTTTTAACCTGTACGGGTATAGTAAGTGTAAGGGGGGGTGCCTTAAGGTTACTTTGACAGGTGAATTTGCAGTGTTTGGGATGTGCAATTTCCTTTTCTTTTTACCCCTCCTCTCTACACTTTTTACTCAAATTTTGGGGGATTTTGCTTAGATGTGGCTGAAGGAGGAGTTGTAATTGTTTGTCACAATGACGAAACGATGGATGGTCTATATATAGGCCACGTGACGCGAGTAGACGCGAGTGCCTATAGGGCATTCGGGGTTGTAAGGGCCCTATGTTGTGTAAGGAAAGGTGAAGAACCTTTATAGCGTCAACCGATGACTTTTCGATAATTATAGAAACCTTTTTTAGATATACAAATTTGCTATTAAACCCCCAAAACCCATTATTTATCATTAATATATATATATATATTTCATCGATGCTAGGTCTCCTCAAAAGACAGGTACAATGCATGTTAATACAGCTCTGGTATGGTGTACATTGTTCTCAAATGTATATTTTAAAAGATAAACGTAATTTGCTATATAAAAGCTAAGTTAATGATTTACAAGAGCATATACTTTCCAATAAAAAGCCCCTTTTATAAGTAAAAGGTAATGATTTTTTGAATAATTGCGTTTCAGAAAAATAATTTTGAGAGACTTTTATATATGTACATGTACATACATGTATATTGGGAAATAACTTGACTAGTCGATGAATATATAATAAGTTTTACATAGAGAAATTAATAAATACATGTATACTTATGGAAAAATAAAGTTTCTAAAAATCACTGAATGTAACAATGTCAAACCATTTTTTTTCAAACACGAATGCATTTGGTATACATGTACAGTATATATTTTTATGATTTACCTGTGAATTAATTGTTATAAACCCATTAATAACTAGATAATGCTGTACTAAACCTAAAGATAGTCTTAAATGCATATAGACAAATTATAATTGCTTTATGCATTTATCATATATTCTTTTTAAAGGTGTGTAGGCATTCACAAGCCACTTTCTAAAAATCGCAGCTGCCCATATCTTGAGAGAGCAAAAAACTAGTGTCTACCAAAATGTTATGCTTTTTATAGGCACTTGAAATATAAGTCCATAAACGGGTAATAATAATAATAAGAGGCCTGCGGAAAATAGGACGGCTGTTTGCAACAAACCTATATCCTGTTGCCATTAATTAAATTCATCAAACCTGGGTCTTAATCCAACACTGTCATTTCTTTGTTTTCAATAAGCTTTACATTGTAAGATCATACATGTATATGACTGTAGCACATAGATGGCGCTATATTAGTCTCCTTCACGTGAGCGCTTTTCCCGCGTAATTAGATGCACGCATGCGCTGTTCATGCGCACTTCTACGTATATAATTACGCGGGAAAAGCGTTGCCGGCTTGTGCTTAACAGCGCTCGCATGAAGTAGAATAATGAAACTCGACCATTAATAAATTTCCACTCTTTTTTATTAAATTTAAAAAATTCATAATCAATATTTCCTAATTGCTATCATTTACATCGTTACAAGATTTTCCACTCGAATTTCACAATATCTGTCAGTTTTTATCTGAAATGCTCTTAGAATATTAATTATTGACGTCCTATAACGTCATTGTTTCAGTCCTATCGTTATTATTGATATTATCATTAACAAGGTGAATATTGACCGTAATCCCCTCGTAGAAAACATCAATGTGCACATGGTGTTTATTTATTAGAGGGGAAACATGGCGTGCACACAATTCTAAAAAGCAATCAACTTTTTTGTCCATTTTCGGCAACTGTTTAATTGCGCACACCTCCCCCTCCTACTTCTTATTGTTTTGAGATATAGCCACCGGTGTTGCCAATAGTCCTAATGACCATCGAGCAAATGCACCATGCAGTCCATATGTCTGTATTTGTGAATGTTTGTGTGTGGCCATTCCATTTAAATTACAATTAAATAAGTACTTAAACGTGCATTGTTAACTCAATGGCTAACAACTTTGCATCATCTATGATGCAATCTGTATGTTGTAAGAAAATGGTCCACATTGTATTTCTGCACTTCAGCCATTTGAAAAACATTTTAGAATCCCTGGGAGTCTGGGATATACATGTATGTGTTCAAAAATGGACTGATGACTGCTAACCATGCACATTTTTACAACATTGTTACATAATACAGGCCAGTGTAGAGAAAATAGAAAACTTGAATTTACCAATGAGAAAGAATGTACCAAATTTACAAGTTTATTTAGAACTTTGTCTATAATGGTCCAACTTTTAGAAAAGGGCAACTTTACGTCAAAGTATAGAAAAGTTTGCATTTACTCGAGAGTATACTTTTCGTAGTATGCTTACGAAGATGTCCAAACAAACAGAGTCGAATGAACCCAAGTTAAATAAAACTTTGGCTTAGTCAGCACCGTATTAAGCACTGTGGGGGCCTTTAGGCTCAAATATGTGGGGGCTGGCTTAAGGGTAGCGTTTTCCCATTTTTTCGAAATGCATGCTTAATTTTTTTTATTAAAGGGATTGCGCATATGCCAAACAAAAGAGCAGTACATTTATTGCAAGTTATTTTTACAATTTTTCAATTTTTCTACAATTTTGTGGGGGCTGTAATTTGTGGGGGCCCCTAGGCACTGCCTATATTGCCTAATCGGTAAATCCGGCACTGGGCTTAGTGGTTACGCTCAGCTCCTTGAACTCATCGCCCATATAGGCAGATGCCGAAATAGTTCCCCAAAAAGCGGCCACGACCATATACTCTTCCTCGTAAAAATCTGGCACTTTGCCCCCTGCCACATGGCATGTTATATGCTGACTGCAGGGTAACGCATTGAATTGAAGGTTTTAAAAATATATTGTCTTGCCTTGTTATGGGTCATTCGATGATAGTAGAGGTTAGAGCTGGCTGTGAAGCGTTTGCCACATACGTTGCACTGATGGGGCTTCTCTCCAGAGTGGATCCTGCGGTGGGTGTTGAGGGAGCTGGACGTGCTGAAGCCCTTGCCACACACGTCACACACGTGAGGCTTTTCACCAGTGTGGGTCCTCATGTGACGCTTTAGTAAAGATGGCCGGTCGAATGCCTTGCCGCAGACTTCACATGGCAACAGGGTCCTTTCGCGGTTCCTTCTCGGAACAGGACTAAAGGCATTCACCCGAGACTAGAATGAAAAAAAAATAACTTCAAATTAATAAACACAATTTTTATCTTCAAGAAACACATGTGTATATATGGTTTGAGATTCAAAATGGCGTCCAAAACCCTTGTACAAAAAATTACCCAATATCCATTTCATAATGCCTATAGGTCACTGAGTGAATTCAAAATATCGTTCAATGTTCTCAGCAGTCAGTCATTGAATACCAAAATCGACCTAATCATTATCCTGTGGGTTTGAAGATCTAATGTTCCAATCCAGTGTATTTGATTCCCAAGGCGGTCTTGCAAGGGGTTAGTGCATCTTAAAAGCGGGTCTACTGATCATTCTGTCAGAAATATTGAAATTTCAGCCTGATAAGCTGCGTGGGACAACTCGTATGTATATCACATGTCAATTCCAAAAAAGTTTGACAAAAGTTTCCGGCACTACTGACGCAATTACCATTGTTTCCTCAAGCGATAAGCTCCTGGTTTCAAGACTTGTTGGTTAGTCTTAACCTTTATGTGTCCAAGTATGACATTAGTAACGCACCTGTATAAGGTTATTAAGGTTGCACAATTTTGGCGAAATAGTATGGAATTGACAAGATTAGAATTGCCTTAATTTTCTTCAAAGATAATGCTTGAAACCATCTTAATCCTGATAAAAAAATAGCAGTTCCATTGTTGATATTTCCATACAAAATCACTGGGGTCTATAAAACCTGTCTAAAAGCATCCTGTGTAAAATATCCTCTCTAAAAGAATAAACTGGGCCGGTCTCAACTTGGAACCCATGTATAAAAGAATACACCTCCCATCAAAGTGATATTGAGTAATTTGTATTGGCCCCAATGATTTTGTAATTTTGAGTAATTTGTAGTAAATGTGTGTTGTAGTTAAATATGTGAGTAAATTGAGTCTTTGTCCCCAATGATTTTGTAATGGAATTACTGCCAATTTTGATCAGTATAATTATGGTCGAATATTTTTGTTATACTCTCTAAAATGAGGTTATTCTTTTATCAAACCCCGTGACGTCATCGCCCAGCGCTTCAAAGCGTGTAATCGTTAACGCTACTAAATGCATTTTTTGCATATAAAATTGCAATTTTTTGGTTGTAATAGTTTCAATGAACTGTACTAAAATGTCAAAGATGAAAGTGTACCATGAGACTGAGTTGCATACAAAATTTCAGCTCTCTAAAACGTGTAAAAGTTAGTAAAAAAGGACCTCAAAGAAGTTGAAACAAACAGCCAACTACGAAAAGCTCAGTACATGTGAAGTTAAATAAAAGGTTTCAATAATGTGATCTTTTGGCGCCTAAAAATGGCAGACGAAAGTTGGCAGATATGTTAATGGCCCTTTAGCTTCAAACTAAAATCCGTATACTGTTTCTCCAAGAAACCAATAATATTTATTAGCGTTAATAGCCCGATATATCCAAGAAAGCTTTGGATTAAAGTCATAAAATGAGAAATCATCGTGATGCAAATGTTAATTTCGTTTTAGTCTTTCCAATTTTTTTCCGTTTTTTTACCCTTGGCAATGGGTTATAGATCTATTATTGCCCGCGCAAAAGAGAAAGTTAAAAGAAAAATGTCAATCCATATAAACAACACATTCTAGATCGAGTTTTGATAAGGTGTAAGGGGGAATTGGCGTTAATAAGGGGACGGGATGCTGGGAGAAACGCTTGGATTTGGGGTGCGAGGAACACATTTTGGCCTAGGGCACCAATGGGGAATTAAGGGGTGGACGAGAGGCATGGGGCCAGTGTTGCTCTCTCTATATAGTTTGTTGCACGCAATTGTTTTTTCAAGGACTTCTGGGATAATGATGATGAGCAAATTAGTAGTCGCGACCTATCCTCGCCAGGTGGATATATATGTGCAAGCAGTGGCTAAAAAATGGCCGTGCTACGTGCTTTTATTTCAAACGCACAAGTGGGTGGATTTACAGCCATTCCAGTCTTACGGGGCCATTAACTAAACTGCCACCTGTCCGCTAATTTGGAGGCCTTTGGGCGTACTGCACCCATAGGTGGAATCTTCGAAAGAGTTACGAACAGCAATGGGCCATCCCTTTAACCCTTATCATATGACCAAATATGTAGCAAATCGAAAGCTTACTTGGCTTACTGGTAAAGCTGTTGTCTGTCATAGTTCTGTTTATTAAAATATGTTATTTGTTTTTAACCCTCTTATGACCACCTTGTTTTTGAAAACTCCGATGACCACCTGGGGTCTATTTCACCCCAACAATGTTTTAAACGTACGAGTTATATTTATAGCTAAGGATGGCATTTTTGAATAAAAACAAGCATGGACTTTAAAAGTGTTTTTATTATATAATGTTTCATTTATTTAGTATATAACACACAAAAATGAAAGCAGTTAATATTTCCTCTTGAAAATATAAGTTGTGAGTATAATTAAGCCTAAGTGTGCACTTTAGCATATGAAACAAATATACAATGGAAAATTGCAGAAAAGATCTAGCAGATTGGATCCATTTTAACATAAAGCTGCATATTCATCTTTGGAAAAGTTATCGACATTTTCTGAAAAAATGATTTTTTTTTTCAAATATAACACTATATGGGTCATAAATGGAAACATATGATAAGTACCTGAAATTTCTAAAAACTAGTAATTCAAATGAAAATTTTGAAAATATTAAACTCTTGAGTCACATTTACCCCAAGGTGGTCATCAGAGGTGGTCATACAGTTACATTTTGCAAAACACTTTATTAAAGCTGAATATCATAATAGATATCTTCAAGAAATGATAATCCGAAATTACATCAGTTTTTAAAGATTGTAAGAAAGCAAAAGCATTGGATATTTTATCATAAAACTAGATAACTTAATAAGAAGAAAGACAACATTGAAATATTATATTATTTCTGTCATTGTTTGTTTCTGTAACTTTTTTCAAAATCCTAGATTCCAGGAAATATAATTAAGTTGATGTAGCATATTGAGAGCAATAATGCTAAATTTCTTTGTAATGATTTTCTTAGCTCATGTTTGGAACAAGGGATTCAAATGGTATTTTTTTTGCTAGTAATGCTAAGAGACATCCAGCTATTGCATAGTCCTAATGAACTAATGTATATACAATCATCTGTCGCTCGCAGACATGACCAATTTTTTAGTCCTCTTTTTTACCTGTTTTTTTTTTCTTTCTTTTACATTCCTAGTTACACGTATCACCTGCCGATACCACGTTTTGTCTGATCGTGGACACTGTGGGAAAGTTTGGATGAGACAGTTTAACTAGTTTCTAAAGTGCACCACACCTACAGCAGTATTGATCTATATACGAAGGGTAAAAATACATCCCTGATAGAAATCATGGTTTAGAAATTTAAATTGAAAAAAGTGCCAGTAGGTCTGACATGTACATGTACCTTGACCATGACTCCAAAAAAGTTTCTCAGAATGTACCTTATATAGACAACGGTCAAAACTGATTACTTATCTAATGTGCGATTCAGTGCATGCAGCCGGGTTAAAATATTTTCTATTTTTTTTGTACATGACTTTTTTGCTGGCTTAGACCTAGTCGTGACATTAGATATTTTAATGTCACTGGGTTAGTAGTCTTTAAGGTACCGTATTATACTAGCTAGCATGTTTTTTTTTCTATTTTAACCCAAACAATGGCTTCGAATTAGTTTATGCTTGCTTGAACTACTGTAATTTCAAGGTAAGCTTCGTAGTAAAAAAACTTGTGTGGTAAACTTGAGTGGTAAGAGAAGGTGAGTTGTCTGGTCAGTTTATGAGAATGTTGTATTTACAGTTGAAAACACTTTGGGTTAATTCGTTAAGCTTGACTAAATCTATATAAAATATTAGTTTCAGTAATTAACTTTTATTTAGTCATTATGTGGCGAAGCTTAGGGAAAATCCATTCATAAAATCTGGTAAACTAATGGAAAATAAGTTGATTTTTTACGTGTAAAAATTTAAAAATACATAAAAATTTTACCAAAAAAATATTATTTGAAACTTTATTGGCCCATTCAAACTTTATCATGAGTGAGGTTGCCAAATGAGAGAAATTTCTATTTTAAAATTCCTCTAATTAAAATTTTAAGTTATAAATGTAATAAATGTTTTTTTGTGATAATGCACTTTGCAATATCTCATCCATGAATCTTCTCTAAAGCCACCACAAACTGCAAAGAAATCATCCTGTATAATGATTAGGAAGCACAATAGGAAACCCCAAAACAGAGTGGTCCTGTGACCCACAACATTGCCGGTAGGGTACAAGTGAGACCTCGTTTTACGTTGTTTTCGAGAGCCATAAAAATGGTCTCTAATTGTTAATCTGGTAGCCAAATAATAAACTGGTCTGACCGAGACACTAATGTGCAAGTTGGTTAGTATAATGTATCGTGTCGGCCAATGGGCATTAAATTAGGGATGGACCTGTTGGCGATTGCAGGACAAGTTCACCAAAGATCGTCATTAAGATCCACTTGTGTCCCTCTGACTTATGGTCTGTAATGGCACAACTCGGGAAATGGGCTTGACAGTACAGAACCAGGCCCTGGAGGCTTTGGTGTAAAGGTGGGCGAAACTGCCTATGTTTCTTGAATCTTTTGCAGGAAATCTGATGAATCCCACGGTTACAATAACCAGATGCTTCAGGTGGTTATTGTTGGTTATATTTCATATTTAAATGTTGACAAAGTCTAATTTGAAAAAAACCAGACGTCATTTTGGAAAAAAAGATGGCCGATTTAACGTTCTACAACTTTCAGAATTAAGATGACGATTTGCCATTTGGAAGTACCCTATCATATGCTGAACTTACTGAGTTACACCAAACGAGAAGATTCATATTGAAATGCTGACCAAGTTCAATATAAATGTAATGCATAGTGGTATGGTCTGATTTGGAAGAACTAGACGCCATTTTGAAAAAAAAAAAGATGGCTGACTAAACATTCTGCAACTTTCTGAATTGGAATGTATATTTGCCATTTTTAATTATGCTGTCATACAGTATATATTGCAACATATTGAGTTATACGTTCAACGAGTTTGACTGATAATTGCTTAGCAGATTTTGATTAATTTGTATTAAATTCGAAAACAAGATGGTGATTAACATTTGTGACGATATGGCTCCTTCTCTAAACAAGTTTTATGATTCATAATGTTTGCAATTGTTTAAATCATTCTACAATATGATTGGCTGAATGTTGGCTAAATTTACCATACAAAAGTAAATTTATGCTTAACAGATTTTGATTAATTTTTATTAATTTGAAAAACTAGATGGTGACCATCATTTGTGACGATATGGTCCCTTCTCTTAACAGCAGTTTTATAACAAAATGTTTGTAATTATTTTTATATCATTCTGCATTTTGATTGGCTGAACATTGTCTAAATTTGCCATACAAAAGTAAATTTATTTTTAAAATTGAGCTAATTACTTCATAATTTGCTTGTTTTGTTGTCATTAGGACACGCGATAAAAGGCACACCTGTATGTTTAGCCCTACATTTGTAAAGTGTGGCTGTTAGGGGCCATGTAAGGACCTTTTGGCTGTAGGGCTCCATTTTATCTGTAGGAGGGGAATCCTCACAACATAAAGTGCGTGTATAGCAGTAGGATATTTTGGATTTGCAAATTTGCAAAGTTATTGTTATTGCTTGGATGAAACAAAGTGCAGCGTTCACTTACCATGATAGGTGATATATCACTGGTTGGGGAGAGGCTGTCCTCTGCATCAGATGGAGGCGTGATCAGAATCCTCGATGATAAAAGGGACATGGACAAATCCAACGGGGAATCTTAAGAGGCAAAAACAGAAAAAAAAAAAAAAAGCAAACGTAAAAATAATGATCCTGATGTTGTCTATAACGAGTTTCAACGGAAAAGTCGAACCATTGTGAGAACCTGCGAAACATCCAACCATCACACTCATTAAATGTCTTTCCAATCTACGCATTCGATCATAATTTATTTTTATTCGAAATCCATTTATTTGGCAGTTAACTGCCTTGCTGCTCTTCCATCGAACATGTAAGGCATCGTTTTGTGTCCCCACCCCCCCCCCCCATCCTCCTCTATACCGGTACCTATAATTATTTCGAAATGTGGCAGGTGAGAATTTCCATGCCACGCAATGCCTTGATTAATTTTGCGAGAAAAAACAGGAATAAAAAAAAATATAAGGGGGGAAAATAGAAGAAAAAAATCGGCAGCAAAAATGTCACTTAAAAGAAAAAGGGTTGTTCTTGATTTAAATTGCCCCCAAAGTTGCTCACCTGTGCCGAAACGAGTTTGACACGTTACATTTGCGCTTAATAAACACGAGAGGGAAGGGAGGAATATCTCTTGAAACACACGATAATGAACATTCCGATTAATTTAATTGTCAATTTTCCTCCTTTGTGTACACGATTTACGCATTAATGTATTTATAAAAAATTGAAATTGCACCTCTACGCACGCACAATTATTTTTGATGAAGATTAATAAGATCGCGATTTGTTTGGGGGAATTCCCATCAAGGGACAATTTTGCTGTTTTAGTCAATTTTGATGTGGTGATATTTTGGAGCAATTCTCTGTAGCGTTTCTTTATAAAATGAGTAAATGACAATTATATATTACATGTATAGTTAAGGGCCTTGTGCTAATTGCCAAGTTTTAGTTAACCAGTTGTCTGGTAACAGCTTATGTATACTATAATAAAGTTTGGTTTTACAGGTATACATTTAACACTATATTTAGTTGTATGTGCCATGAAAAAGTTCATGTATACATTTTTTATCTGTTTTACAATAATTTGTAATAGCATGCATGGTACATAAATGAAAACATTCTGATTTCATCCGATTTTTTCTTATAAGGTTCAATGAAGGAGAACCACCCTTTAAATATGTTTACATGGCATGTACAGTTTCTTTCTTCTTGAATGTGTATATCCTAATTTGTTGTTACTAAATTTTTCATGAGCACTATTTATTTTGTAAAATATTTTACTTATATACGTATGAGATAATTTTATCTTAATCGAGATATATGCATATTGTTTTGGATATTGCATCTGTACTTTTTCCAGAGGCATTTTACTTTCTATTACTCATGTTATTAGTGTTATGATGATGTGAATGGTGTGAATTACAGCATTTTTTATTGATAAAACCCTGAAAAAATACTTTTTTTAAGACAATACAGAAAAGTTGGCAAGTCTACAAAAGTCTAGGCCTACCAATTGGAATCTCTTTCCTTAAACTTCTCAGAAAATGTTGAAGAATGAAATTCTGAGAATTATAGAGGCTAAATTCATGACAATTACTGAATACATGCAGTGCATTGTCAAATGTGAACTAGTAGTATAGCTGTCATACATTTATATTAGAGGGATTGTTCTGGTTTCCTTTAATCTTAACGAGAACGATAAACACACTATTACGCATGCGCATCAATAAGTTATGCGCCGTAAAAGTCGTTATGCTTTTCAAAGACGTTGTGGTAACACGTTAAACTAATGAAATTGTCGTCCCCACGCATACGCAATGGCAAAATACAACAGTGCTTCCAATATCGTCAAGATTAAAGGAAACCGTGTCAATACCTCTATAATATTGCAGCTGGGTTACCAGAAATTACCAATTGATTATAGACATCATGCCAGTGAGCATCAGATGAATGTTCTTTAAAATTCAATGGTATCTAGATCCTTAACTGAATTGACAATAGCTTTAATTGTACTTACGTTCAATGAGCATGCCCATAGCTTCTCTGTACGTCGAATTGGCCAATCTTTCAGCATTGGCCACAAGGGCATCATTGTTGTTTCTGTCATCGGCTACAAAATACACCACCAATTCTGTGTTGGCAGGGATGGTTTTGGTGGTTTCGAACACGGGTTCGCCCTTGATTTTTGAACCAATCAAGTTGACATCGTGACTATTTGACACCGAGAAACGTAAAAATCGGATCCAGTTGCAATGGCGAACACGTTGCTTGTCAACCAGCTGAATTTCATCGTAACATCCGAACCGGTTTCGTACCTTGAAAATGCAAATTTAATGAAGATAAAATTAATAACTCATCTCAATTAACAAACAATCGTCGAGTCGTGCAAGTAACATTAGCCTTTCGCAAAACAGGATCTTAGACACGTTAACTAATTGTCAAATGACCGTTAAGATAGTGTTTAAATGATCTTCTTTATTGAACTGAATATTGTAACATGAAAACTATCGAAACTTTTGTTTTTATCATGATGGTGGTTAAATATTTTAATTTAGAGAGCATACTATAATCAAGTCTGTTTGTAAACATGACCTTGTAAAATTTATTTCCAAAATCATACTTAGTGTAGGATAAACAAACTGTGGTAAACATGTTTTTAAGTTTGACATACATGCAGTTATTGGCAATAGGTCTGCAACAGGTTCCATATGTAAGTTATACTTACGAATACATCAATTCGTACAGGTCCCTTATCCAAAAGATTGAAAAAAAGGGGTACATGCACTCATTTCTACAATTCTATTTTTGTCATTTTATTGTCGTTGTTGACTTTCTACTATACTTCATAGTTAAGAAACCACAACAGCAATCCTTTAAAGATAAGCTGTAGATATATACGACATTTAACTTTTTTTTTATATTCTTTTTTTTTTCAACCAGTGCAAACCTAATTAAGTTTTTTATACCTCAAAATTGATAAGGTCATTGCATATCAATATAATAAAACTTCATAATATTACTATGCAATGTGTGTATTTTATATGGACACAAGAGATACAAGTAGCAAAGTTATCTTCACCAATCTATTAAGGCTGCTTAAGCTCGTTTATAATTAGTAATTTAACATTTTTATCAGGCTTGTGCAATGCTTCATTACTCATGCAGGCAATATGATAATGTTTCGCTTGTATAAGCACGCAAAGTCAGTTTTTTAGGTAAAAAATTATAGATATATCAAAAAAAATTTGCCGATAAAGAACTACTAATAAATTTCTCGTCGGTTGAAGTATACTTTTGATTGAATTATCTTATTTCTAAATAAAAATATATGAAAGGAGACATTTTACAACCCCTTTTCTTGGGCTTTGTCATATTCCGGTTTACAAAGTGAGTTTCAGGCATTGTATTTTATGCACTTCCAACTAAAGTTCCTAATTTATGTATCATATCAAATTTGCATACTATTGAAATATAGTTTTGGAGAACTTTCCATGTAAATTGCTTATGTGAAGGGAAAATTGGAATTTTAGATGATGCCTAATTCCTTGCTGATGATGCTGTAATGAGGGTTCACATTATTTTGTCTATATCCCCATGTTATATAACTTTTGATATTTAACAGATTGATGAGGTTATAAATATCGTTAATATTAAAACTCGCTATTTGGCGAATATACAAGTGGGGAATGATTGAGTAAATGACCCACCGTCCTATACAAGCATATTGTAAGTGTAATAAAATTGCCAGCATTTCTAATCTGGATTTCCATGAACGTATAAAAATGAATTAATTTTTTATGAGAAAATTGCCGTGCCGGTCGTGTGTAGACATTTACCTGCTCTACCTGAAAATATAATTGAGGAAATAATAACTGACTCGGGCAGACAAGCATCAAGCGTTCATGGGATTAAGCCTGGAAGCCATTCAAATGTCAACTCCATAAAAGTTGGGATTTTCTGCCATTAAAATTGTAGATTTTTGGTAGTAGCAGCACATGCATGAGAAGGGTAACACCGAAAAGTTGGGAATGTTACGAACGAGTATTACGATACAGTTTGAAAGCAAACCAAGATTTAAGATACTGAATGTTAAACATGTACAGTAAAACCTTCTAAAGGTGACCACACACAAAAAATACCAAATTCGGTCACTGTATACAGTTGGTCACTATACAAGTACAGTGAATTTTTATAAAGGAAAACATGCACTAAAAATGTATGAAAAGTGGTCATTATGCAGATCTCGAGGTGGGCACTTTAGCAGGTTTTACTATTTAAAGAGTAGGCCTACTAATGTATGTAATTTGCAAATTTGGAATTATAATTACCAATCATATACATGTACATATTTCCATGCATGAAAAGTTGTAATTTACATATAGTAAATAATACTGTATTGTATAATAATTTATAAATATTGTATAATACTACATGTAATCTATAATATCCAGTATCTTAAATATTGTTCGTTATTATATCTTATTTTAAACAAAATAAAATTAGGACGAATTTGCGGAAGAATAAATCGGGGGTTGCAAGTTTTCTAGCATGACATATCTGATGTGTTTTGTCGTGTTGGTCAAACAAGAACCTGTCTGCTATGCGCTTCCGTAACCGGAAATTTGTCCGAATCCATGCAAGATAGAATTCATGAACGCACCTTATGTATCACTATCGCTATACATCTGTACTATAAAATCACTAAATCCTTAAAAAGTAGAGATAGCATTAACTGGTGGTGATTCACTAATTTTATTAAACGATTAAAAGCTGTCAAAATTTTAAAAATATGAAAAGTGACTTGTAAAAGTACAAAATTTATATCCTCATCCTAAATGGATGCCGCGTTTACTAAACTGTAATGGACAGCTAAATTGTAAAAAATGTTACTAAGTCAGATTTAGGAAAAACCCAACAGCAGGTAAAACGGAACTCTCGGTCAGCAATTCTTTGAAAATTTTTGATCATGTAAGTTACTTATACATGTTCAAAGGGATGTCATGTCTATTTTAATGACAAATATTAAGGCGGTAAAACATGAAAAGCAAAGCCTGGCTTAACACTGCAGCATTGCATTTTTCGTGCAAAATATACATGCATTACATGTACATGTATACGATCATTTCAAAATGTAAGTGGTCGGTCCCCCCTTTTCCAAAAAGTTGTTCCTTAACTTTGAGGTTCTTCCTCATTGAGTTTTTATTATAAAAAGGTTTTTTGATATAGCAGCGAGTGCTCTGGACCCGTCAATCTCCCCTTACTGTTGTTATTGGTCATTTTAAAGTGATGCAAACCGGCCACTCCTTCGTCGATTACTACCAAATTATGGGGTGGCACTTGTTTGTGGTTGTAGCCCCCTAGCCCTGCTGCTGGACTTGTCTGCGAACCACCGATGCAAACCTTTTTTTTATATTTATTTTTTAATGTTCACCTCAACCTGAGCCAGTCATAAAGGCTATCGAACTTTAACATTACCATATTTATACAGACAGTAAAAAGAGAACAGCCAAAAAATAGCGAGTTTTCAGTGGCCAAATCTTAACCCATCCTTTTTTTTCTTCTAAAATTTCACATTACATGTATGTTGGATCCTGGATGGGATAAAATATAGTGTTTCAGTTACATCTGTAGGTGTTTCTGTTGTAAAAAACAACACTTTCGGATGGTTTACAGGCTACATATACAGATTGAACTTTTTTGGTAAATACCGATTATCCGGAGATTTATTAACCGTGGTAACAAATTCTAATGTGCGGCATAGCGAATCCAGACCAATGGAGTTGAAAATGAAAATTTGTTGGAAATGCATGTATATGTCAAATCAGAAATTAGGCTGAAGAGAACATCTGAAATTGCACACATTTAAAACGGCATACATGTATTTTATATGTCAGTATAGGCCTACTGTTTGGGCATTTTAAGCCATAATGAATCGTACATACGAATGTATAATCATACATGTCCATATATAGTATATATGACCATACATCCGAGTATATTATGTCCCCACACTGTCTAATGTGCTCTTAAGTACTTTTCTCTAATTCCCGTTAGGTCCTATACTAGTATGTATAAACAGCGCCAAGATGTTCGTTATACTGATGGCCGGTTTTACCAACGCTGGTAAAATCTGTGGTCAAGTAACCTGTAGTCAAACTTTGACTACAGTTT
>JAQGCC010000396.1:0-38620 GCA_034698905.1 Xestoiulus laeticollis
CCTCCAGGTTAGCTGTATGTGTTGCACCAATTAATCCTTGATAAAATAACCCAGGGTTATGGACCCCATGTTTAACCTGAGGTTAATCCTGCCTACTTGCTGGGTTAACCCTTCTCTTTATTTTTCCCTAAACCACGCTTGTACAATGCAACGGTGGGTTAACTTAGTGTTATAAAGCAGGTTAACCATAGGTTATACTTAACCTTTGTTGGTGTAGCCGGTCCATAGCAAAGCTACTTGACATGTTTATGATAAACTGCATACAATTTGCCATTTAGATTGCCCATTTTATCGAATTTCCCGGAAACAACGCCCCCTTTTGAATATCGCAGTTTGCTTCCAGAGTGTTCTTTTGATAAGAAACAAGCCGTTTATCCTTGGGAGCAAGAATCCATCAGGGAACCAGATTGGGTTGAATCGGAAGCTTGCAGGTAGGTTTTTTATTTCAATTGGTTGTGTTGAGTGAGGTGTCATTTAAGTATTTTGGGCGGTTGGGATATAATGCTTCCGATTTAAATTTCAGAAAAT
This sequence comes from Xestoiulus laeticollis, assembly GCA_034698905.1. Classification (NCBI taxonomy): domain Eukaryota; kingdom Metazoa; phylum Arthropoda; class Diplopoda; order Julida; family Julidae; genus Xestoiulus; species Xestoiulus laeticollis. The sequence goes on from JAQGCC010000396.1 coordinate 529, forward strand.
GTGTTAACCGAAATATGATGCCATCTTTAGAATTTCTATACGAGGGCTGTCCTGAATTAGAGAAATACAACTGTAGCAGCGTAACAACTGAACTTTTAACCGCGTGGTTCATTGAAAGATCTGCCGAAATCGAAAGGCGAAGCCGCCTTGTCAACAATTCACTCGAATTGATTAATTTGGCAATGGAACGTAACGTGCCGGTATGTTTAGTGTGCTTCGCCACGTGATAAATATGGGCACTTATTTATAAATTTGAAATCCATTGAATGCTAGGGCTTGGAAAAGCTTCATGACGATCTGCTAACAATGGAAGTGTTGGTTTACGAATGTTATGTCGATGATTCCGTTACCTTCGATTGCCTTCAAGCGATGAAAGACTGCGAAAAAATTCATCTTTTAATGTCAACTGTGAGTTACTTTTTTAACATTATACTCTCATTACATTTTAATGGGATATATGTGGCATCAGACATTTATTCGTTGTTATTTGTATTAGTCTTCCGAAGAAAACTATGTGAAAAACGTGAGGCGTTGGCTGATTCCTCTTTTGAGTCGTTGCGAAAAATATTCTCAAGGAAGCTGGAGGGAACTCATGAGAGATTATTTGACGTCCTTAGCTAAATACGATTTAACTTTATGTGTCAAGATTTTTGAAAATTCTCGCGTTGAACAACAGCATCCTATTATCAACCCAGCTACCGAACTCATGCGACTAGCTTTAGATTGTATTTATACCTGCCAAGAAGACATGCAATTAAATAATGCTTTTGTAATATTGGAGTGTCTTCCTCAAAGAGGTTTTGGGTAAGTGGTTAACTAAGCCTCCTCTTACTATGATACCATAACACTATTGATTGTTAAAAAGCATTTTCAATGACTTTTAACGATATTTTAAGTTTGAAAATGCAATTGTTCTGTAGTACACAGTCTGACGAAACCAACGTCCTGCACGACGAACTCGATGAGCTGGAAAAACACCTAAATGCGGCAGAAATTTTGGAAAAGCATGGAATTAATAAATCTGTTGCATCCATAAAAAGCTGTCAAAATGATCCCAAGGAAGTCATGCAGTTGCTGAGACAGATGACTAGAGTAGCAAGCAGAAAGTGAGTTATCAAGCTTTTCATTTATTATTTTTAGAATACGATTTACAAATCTATTATAGCTTATATATGCATTGGCGAAAACTAGGATAAAAAGCCAACTATTAGCTTTTGCAGATATTTATGTAGGGCCTATAAGAAAAATTATCAATTAAATGTTTGATAAATAATATACCGTAAATACTTGAATAAACCCCCGGAAGTTTATTTAAAAGTAAGGGGTTCATTAGAGACCCTAGGTTTATTATTTTTATTCCCTCAAAGTTGGTATTAATAAATTAAAAATAACAAAACATTACCCGAAACGAGCATCTACGATACCGGTATTTAATTTGCCTGATATTTCAATAATAAGGGGACTCCCTCTATATGCACTGCGCGGTGCTATCAGAAATTGTGAGGAGCGAGCACTGAGGGAATTCCCCTAACACTCGGAGTTGATCAACCCAGCATTCATTAGCATTTACGCTCGTGAACGACCCGGGGTTTAATCGAGTATTTACGGTAGGGCAGTACTATTTTTCTAGAAAATTTACAAGTCCTTATTTGAATAAGGACATTTAGATGTTAAATCTAGATCATTTATATTGTTAAATTATACACATCTAATTGGCTGTTTATCGTTCATAGAGAACCACCTCCAGATGAACCTCAATGGAAGGAACTCTTGGAGGATGTCTTAGAATTACAAACTGATGTATTTCATTGCGTTGATAAAAGCACATGTGCTGAGGTAAATGATACGTTATTCAGCTCTCTGATAGGATATCCTTCAACTAAATTTCATTATTTGCAAAATATTTATAAAGATGTTTAAAATTCTATAGATCTTTGTAGAAAGTTTGCTATGCTCTGGAAAGAAGGAAAACATTTTGCTTGCTGGTGGCCTATTTAAAAGTGGTGATAAGACAAACTCAAATGCGAGTAACAAAACGAGCAGTTTGGCTTTTTCATTGCCTGTGGAGCATGGAATTTCAGATGAAAAAGCTAGTATTCTGGTGATCAAAGGTGCCACCGAGTATTTTAATTCTTCGTCGAATTTAAAAGATTCTGCCATGGAGCTCGCAAAGTTTGCAATTTTTCTTAATTCAATTCAATATTAATAAATTAGAACCGTGCCCAATTAATTAATTCCTTCACTCGTAGGCAGTGCTTAAAGCTGATGACAACTCCTTCCGAGTCGGTGCTGGCGGAATTGGATTTAATTGATGCTCTGCCAATTTTAAATTTCTTTGAAGTCAATATTTTACCGTTGCAAGGTATGTTGAATAATAAAAGGGTAAACTTGAGGGTTGAAGTTAATTAATGCGTTTTACTATTTTCTCTGTTTGCTTAAAGTGAGAATGTGCACAAATCGACTGGAACTCATTAGGCAAATTTTCAAATCAAAGCCAGACGCCTATAAAGAATCTCAAAAGCTGATGACCTTAGGTCATTTTCTTAGAGTCGATCAAGATGTGAGGGAGTGGGAAGAGCAGATTTACATTCTTGTTGCTTCGGCAGCGCTCCAGGTATGAATACCCAGGAGATTTTGGCAATTTCGCTATTTGGTTAATAATTATAAACCTTTTTTTTAGGCCCGGGATTTTAATGCATCTTATAATGCATGCGAGAGCCTCATTTCTCACAAATATTCCAAAGGATGGGAAGTCTGTTTGGCACTTGGCAAATGTGAACTATTCAAAGATATTAAAGCTAGGTATTAAATGATTTCAATATATGTAGCCAAATTTCCTTTCTAATTTACTATCACCGTAGAGACACATATTATATAAATTAAATCGATCTTCTTGCAAGTGGTAACATTTTCACTCCATTTCTCTAAGTTGTCACGTTTTAAATTTCAGGCAACGGCTTTTAGCATTTTCGGAAATATTTTGCACGAGCGATACCTTGGAAGAAATAATCGAAACGATGCAGTCTCTCGAAAGCCTCATATTGCAGCAAAAATTGGAGACATTAATCGACATTGCAGAAGTGTGTGCTTACAATTGTTCTGTGATGTTTGCAGATTTGTCTACATGGTTTAAGCTTAAGTGTTTCGTTTTTCAATTTTGAGGCTCAAGGATTTGTGACTAGATCAGAGGATTCAAAGTCGGTCGATCAAGATAACGGTATGAAAGAGAAGACATTCACATCCCATCTGCACCACTTTACGACCGAGGCAACCAAGCAAGTGTTATCTAGCGTTGGAAATACAGACTTTTGGAAGCAAACAATGAGGTATTCTCAATTTCTACTTGTGGTATTGAATTACCTATAGAAAATAGCTTGATAAAATTAATACAGCTTTTATCGTTTACATTTTTCAGTTGGGTGGCGCCACATTGGCAATCTAAAAAAGACTTGGATTCTGACAGTTTTCTCAGTGACAATAATAAATTTAACAGATTGTCAGTTCCTGAATTTTATGCATCGTGTCAACCTAATACCATCGCCAGCCCATTGATGCCCAAATTTGATAGCTACGCTGTTCCTGAAGTTAGCGATCCATCATTATCAATCGGCTTAATCCTCATTCAGATCGCGTTATTGGATAAGTCTCTAGAAAGGAGTAATTTTTTGCAAGGTATGTTTTCATTATTTGGTTCTGTTTATAATTTGCTCATCCTGCTACAGGTTTAAAATCATTCTGATATTTGCGTCTTAATTTAAAAATGTAAAACAGATTTATTCTTGGCAATTTGTTACGAGTGTTGACGCTATTTTACATGACTAAAATTGTGCACAATTTGAGGTTTCGTTTCATTTTTTCAGTATTGCAACAAGTTTCGGTCAGTTTATTGCCTCTCGATTCCATGCTTGGATGGACACACCTGCTAGCACTGGAAGACCCGCAGTTAATCGACGATTGTGTACAACAGCTCCCCAATAGCGATGCTTGTTTGCATTTGACGATTTACTGCATTGCGCTGCAAATTTGCCAGTTGGCAGAACTTGTCAAGCCAGAAGCTTTCTTTAAAAGTGATTCAAACGTTGTCATTAAAACTGCAATCCGTTATGCTCAAACAAGAACCAGCACCAAGAGCCACAAGACACTTAAGAAATACTGTGAATTGCTGCAAGTCTATGAGAAAAGAAGAGCTGACTTTGCCCAAGGAAGACTTCTGCAGAGCCTTGGAAGAGGAGTAGATGTGGCCCGTTTTAGCCGTGATGACCAATACAAACAGGAAACTGTGCTTGGATTAGTTATGTAGGTATTTTTTTTAATAGCATTTCTTGCTTTTACTCGGAAAAAACTAAAAATAATTATATATTGCATCTTTCAAGGACCGTGGAAGAAAAAGTTTACAATACTGCCATCACACTTGCACGCAAATACAACGTCCCACTTTGGGAAGTGTACATGTCTCATTTGGAATATTTATTCGCAGACGAGGAAATTAATGTAGCGAATATAGAACGCAGGGTCTCCGACTTGGAATTGCTTCCGGCTCTTATGAACAACTTGCCGAAGTTTAAAGATCGCATGACGAGCACCATTTTTGCCACAATTTCTGGGCGTGATCATGCTCGACTTCTATACTACTATTCTCTGTTAAGCCAGTGTTTTCCAAAAGACAAGGATTGTCAAAACCACATAGCAGTTCTCCGGAAATTAAAAGCTCTCTCGCAAGGTGATTTTAGAAACGAAACTGTCTGTTAGTAGTTAAATAGTTTAGATTTAATGTTATTTATAACAAATAATATTTATAATTTCAGGACTTGATTATAAAGCAGTTGTCAGTGGAAAACATGACGTTTTGAAATTAATCAAGCCAGTGCTTACCGCCAGCAATGTTAACTTATTCGCTAAACTTTCATCACAACTGTCGAAATGCTGCAAACAAACTTTGGATACCAGCATGGTGTATCGCACTTGGCTTTTGAAGATTTTTTGGGAAAAGAACAAGGGTGAAGTGACTCAGTTAGGCCACCAGGAATGGATTTCCCGATACAACTCTTGCAAGGAATTCTTCGATAAACTTCTTCCCGACGACTTGGTGGCGTTTGCCGAAGGGGCTCTGTTTGTCGAGACTGCTCTCGACGATATGGCAGAGAGTACGAGGAAGGAACTTCTTAATCGTATGTTGAAGTATGCAAAATTTGAAATGAGCAAACACAAAGAGGAATCTACACAGAGGTAAAAAAATTGCTTATTTTCGAGTAGGCCTACTGAAGTTTGTAATTGTTTAAGAGGGTTGCATACCAGAATAAGCCTTTTTTTCGAAATTAATTTTTTATTTAATTTTGGAAACTGATAGGAACAAATGAAATGTAGTAGGGCATATTTCCATTAAGCGTAATATACATATATTTAAACAAAAAACTTAAACAAATAATAGAATATTTATGCTAGGTCCTTGTACATTCCGTTTGTTGTTATCAGTTTCTAAAATTAAATAAAAAATTAATTTAGAAAAAAAAAAGGCTTATTCATGCAACCCTCTTAACCTTTTTTTTTTTTTAAAAAAAAACTGTTATTGGATTTTCATTATATCGGAAATTCAATTTTACATGTTTTGATATTGTAGAATAAATTGGCAAAAAGCCTTGAACTGTTTTGAGAAGGCCTTAAAACATTTGGAATGGATGCAAGGAGAGCATATTAACGATCTTCGGCAGTTTGAAGATAAAGATTTACGGCAGTTCCTTCGAGCATTCGATCTTTCCATGTCGCATCCGGATAAAATCAAAAGCACATTGTTTAAATGCATTATGGAAGGACAACCCTTAGAAATGCTACAACAACTAATTAGCATTTGCCCACCTGAGATATCTATACCACCCGGCGATGTCATCATCGAGACTCTTTCACAAATTAAAGAAAATTTAAGGTTTGTTGCGTGCAAAATATTATTCAAAAAATGACCTGCAGTTTCTGACAGTGTTGATTAATTTTTCAGGCATAACGATGACCAGTGTTGCGAAATATTTCAGAACAGAGATTGCATCAAAGTGCTAAACACAATTGTTGATGATGTCATCAGCCATCACAAGCAAGGGTAATCTTGTTCATTTCATTATATCTACACGAGGTTAAAATTAATAGCTTGCATAATCAGACTTGGTTTTTAATGAGAATGAAAGATTTTAGAACAATTTTCCATATTTTGACCTACTAAATGTAATGTGCAAATTGAAATTCTTAGATGTGCATTTTCGGCTTGATGCAACAAAATATAACCTCATTTTTACGAACTCTGATTCGTACAAGTTTTTAATTCATATTTTTAACTTTCTTAGAGGGGATTTGGTTGATCTTAATGACATTGCGGCAGAGTTACACCCATTATGCAACGATAGTTTGGTTGATATTTCCGTGAAAATGAACATTTTCTTAATATTAGAAAAGGTATTGTTATATTTACAGATTTTTATAACTTTTTTTACCAGCGTTAAAATACTGATGCTTTATTATTTTTCGGATTGCAGATTTATCCAGACGACAGTGAAGAGCTAGAAAGCCTTTCAATGGACAAGGCCAATGCATTCATAATCAGCGGTTGGCCAGATTTTCAGGTAGGCTACATACATGTACATGTCTCAACGATGAATTATAAAAGAAACATTTTTCAGATAAATATATCAAAATATATAATACAATTCTTGCAAGATTATAATTTATTTTGAAAATATATTTTGTATAATCTTGCAAGATTATAATTTAAAAATTGTGTACTATTATTTTTAAAGAATCTGTTTATTGATATTGTGCATACATTTTTTTTCTTGAAATTTGCTGGCACTTTTAGTTCTTGTTATGGATATGTCAATGAATTACCAATTTTAGGTGGTGCCGGAGGAGATGGATAATGAAGAATCAAAGGAAAAACTGTTCATCAAATTGCTCGAGCAAAGCAATACGTTGCAACAGGCGGATATGCTCATTAAATTGCTTTTATGCTGGCCAACATTGCCATCAAAATACAACAAGTAATTTATTTAGTTTGTTTATGCTAATCATAATTTCAAGTATTCCCTTGTTAATAAGTCGCATTCGCTTTTTATTAGGAATTACGAAGAGAATTGTTGGTGCAAAATTATACGTTTAATGCTAAAATTAAAGGACGAAAAAAGTTTGGATTCCGTTGTTTCTGTAGTGAGAATAACCGAAGAAAAATGCAAACTAAATCTAGAGGTAAGATTTTTAATTACTGGAGCAATTTGAGAATAAAATTTGATAAAAATCGTTGACGGTTTTTTTAGTGTTTGGAAACTGCGTTAATGGAAGTCATGAAGCATGGAAGTTTACAGCATTCTTTGAAACTTTCATTACTTACGACTCATAGCAAGCTGCACAATAAAGTGCTTTCATCAATAGCGCCATCTGATGAGGTAATGTTATTATATTATTAGGGTTTTACCTGGTATAGATCCAACATGCTGCTCAAAGCACAGATTCATATCTAATTTTCTTATAATTTTAAAATGCTAATGTATTTTTTACAGGAACAAGTTGTGAATCTAGATGATGAGGTTTGCTCTTTATTAATCCAAAGAAAAATGACAGCCTCCACATTGGCAACAGTATTATACAGAAGATTGCTCCTATACATTCATAACCACCTACAGTTTAATGATATTAAGGACATAGCGTTGGATTTGAAACAAAAGGGTTACTACTGCGAAGCAGCTTCTTTATTATCCACTGGAGCACATGTTCCAACTAGCTTAAACACATTGGAAGCTGCACTGGGACTTATGAAAAGATGGCTATAAGGAGCCTAGATAATATTGAGTATTCAAGAAAAACGAAGGGTCAGAATTCGGGTGCAACGTGTAAATTTTCAGGTGTCAATGTTGTTAATAAATATTTGCAGTAATTCTGTTATTTTAGGAATTTCAGTCATTTTAAGTTCAAAATGCAGTCACGTCTGCAGTCACATGACATTTTTATCATTATTTGAAGTATTATCCTCCACAGCAAAACATCACTTTTTTATAGAAGAAATACAGACCTGGTATGACCTGGCAATTGGAGATACGAATAAAAGTAACTGCATTTTTTCTGAATTACTGGTAAGAACAATAATGGTTTGCATACATCCCAACTAATAATGATATTCAGTTTCTTATGCTGCACTTTCTTCTATTTAGATCAGTTGCACCATATGGACCCGACTGAATACTTTTTGCAGCGTGGTCATGAGTTATGAAGAAGTTCGCCATACAAATACTAAAGGTATTTCGCACAATTAAGTTTTAATTCTTTATTCATCTTTTGTCTAGAAAAAAGAACACTGCAAAATCCATTTACACAACAGACTATTCACGTCAAGATTATCATTGAAAAAACTAGCAAAGGGCATTGTTCTGCTGAGTCTGTTTCTGATGCGATAAGCTTGCCATTTCGTCGATCGCCATGTGGAGGGCAGACACTTGTTCGTTCGGTTTACCACTACTTAAAGCTAACGTATCTATGGCCGTATGAAGAGAATGCAATTTATGCATCAGGTGATGATGATGGTTATAGCCTATTTGGCCCTGAAATTTGCAAGCACAAGAAATTTCGTTACAGTAGTGCAAAACTGAATCTGAGAAAGTGGTGGCTAGGCTGCATGCTGCGGTTGGCGGTTGCATTAATGGAATTTTCCTGCCTTGCACTAACCCACCTTGAGGATGACTAGCTTCGTTGTGCATTGGGATTAACTGGTGAGCGGAATTTGCCTCTCCGTTTAGCTGCAAATGCTGGTGGTGTGTGAGCAAGCTATTTGGTTGAGGCTGATTATGCTGTTGCTGATGCATCAACAGTTTATCGAACTTCCGTTTTTTGGATGCTGGCTTTTTACGTTTCTTGGAGAACTCGAGTTCGCTTTCCTCGTACACAGAAAAATTCATGGAGGCATTGAATTTAGTTTCGTTTTCCATTCTTGTAATATGACTGGGTCTGTTTGATGCGAAATACTGACTAGATAATGGTATGGTCGCTTCGGTTTTCTCCTCCTCTAAATTTAAAGTAGTTTTATTGTGTTTGTGTTTCTCTTTGTAGTGTCGGTGAAGGTTTCCTTTCATGGTAAAGCCACTGTTGCAAAGTGGGCATTTGTACGGCTTTTCGCTGCGATGTAATGCCATGTGACTTTTCAAGTTATGGGCCCTGGCCAAAGCCTTTCCGCAAACTGGACAAGAAAATGGCTTTGTCTCTGCGTGCATGACCATGTGCGTCTTTAGCGTTTGTCGCTGGGAAAACCTTTTACAGCAAATCTCGCATTCGAATTTACGCTCTTTGGTGTGGGTTAACAAGTGTCTTATCAGATTTCCTTTCAGAGTAAACGATCTGGAGCAGTGGTCGCACTTGTGGGCTCGCAAGTTACTGTGAGTGAGACAGTGAGACTTCAGATGATGGACTTTCAAGAATTTCATGTTGCATACGGAGCATTCGAAACGTCGGACTTGAGTGTGCGAGAGCATGTGATCCTTCATCTGACTTGGAAAAAGGAACTTCCGTCCACACAGGTCACACTTCAGATCCCCTACGGGCTCCTCCTCTTCCTTATCAAGCATCTGACCGAGGTACTCGTTATTGACGACCTGTTGTTTTTTGTGTAATTGAAGATGGCTCTGCAGTTCACTCTGTAGGGCAAAGCCCTTTGCACAAGTTTTGCAATAATATGGTTGCTTGTTTTCGTGCGTCAAAACGTGTCTCTTCAGATGGATCATTTGAGAAAACGAACGCTGACAAATGGTACAAATGTACGGACGTTTCCCTTTGTGGCTCAACATGTGAAATCTCAAACGAGTTGCTTGATTGAAGCTTTTGTTACAGACCGAGCAAGCGAACGGCTTCGTTCCATAATGACTCAACAAATGAGTGATGAGACTGTTTTTAGTCGAGTAATACTTGGGACACACGTTGCACTGCCATCGTGGGTTCCCATTACGCTTAACACAAAAAGACTCTTCGTCAACAACCAAGCTGATGTCATTCCTGTCCAAATTCAACGGTTGGCTGCCGTTTACTTTGTTTACAACTGCCAAAAGCTGCAGCATGTTATCGGCAACTTTGTCATTCCGAGAGTAGTCACAACCCAACCTCTGATCATTCAAAGAATGATCGATGTGGCTGGTGGGAAACTTTACTGGTTCTTGGCCAGAACTGGCTGCAATTGAATTGGAAATTTGTTGCGAAAGAGCTGGGCTTTCCATTGACTCAAACATTAACCTGAAATGAAAGCATCAGTGAGGGATATTTAAATATGCAAAGTGTCTTGACATTTTTTCATATGCATTAAACGATAACCACAATGAAAGAGATCAAAAAGATAACCACTTTAGCCTATATATGGCACAAGACTTTTCATCTAAAGACAAAATATCCATGGACTGATACTTAAGACATTTAACAAATGCCCAATTAGCGTTTCAACTGCATTCACAGATATCCAATTTTTAACTTACCTAATTTTTCAATTTTATAAATGAGCTAGGACATCTGATGAAATCTGTAACATAAACATGTTACATAAGTAAACGTAATACAACGTTGAAATCTTATACAGCAACTACGAAACGAATGCAAGTAGTTTAATGTTTTAGAGAGGCATTCATTTAGTATTTTTCATCAAATAAATACTAGCCTGGGGCCTTTAGATAACTGACAGTCTCAAACATCATCTGTATAGCAGAATCAGTGGCAGAATAGACCCATCACATCCGCCATCTTGGACCTCTATAGAAAGAAGCCAAATGTTAGTGGTTCCTAAATGTTAATAAAATCAAAATTCTTCGTAGAAAACGGATAAAGTATAAACAGAACTTGATAATGCACTCAGATTGTTGCAATTTGAATAAGATCATAAATAATTGAATAGATTAATTGCGATGCAACGTGCGAACTATTTTCCGGATATCGCATTTGTACATTTCCGCCGTTGCATTTTTTTTCTCGAAATCTCACCAGTGTTGTGTTCATCCGTGCGTTGACCTCTGTTCTTCAGTCGTGATTCTTGAGTGGCATTGTGATTTTTTAGACATTTCTTTGATGTAAATTCGCGATGTCTTACCAGAATGTTGCAATTTTTCGGGTTTAATAGTTTACGCGCAGTAGTAACGGTTCGGTTTGGATTTGATTAAAATTTCGTTCGTTTGAAAAGTTGGAGCATCACAACTAACATCGGCGATGGCTTGGTCTTGAAGAGGTGAGTGTTCAGTGTACATTGGGTTGGAAGGTATATATATTCTGGAAGGGTCTCTAGAACTGTAACATCAACGGTGATAATGATAATGGTACATGTATAACCATGAGGAAATGATTTGCTAACCTGTGCCAGAATTTGTTTGATTTTGAAATACGCGTTGTGGAACTGCAATGCATGTTCCAGAACCGATGTCCTGTTATAGTGATATCCACTACGTATCCCGGTTTGCTCAAGGTGTAGTAGTATTATTGTCTCTATAAGAATTTTGGGAAAAATATTCCCTTCCATAGAAATTAGCCTTCAATTGACAAGTTAGCTTTTGATACCATTGTTTAATTCTTAATGATCATTGATCAGACATTTCTGCTAGCGCGAAAACGTGGGACAGCACACCTTTCAAGCAGACATGCCATCGTATTGAATTTTTTTTCCCATTAACCAGTGTACATAAGGTGACCATGCGAGTTGAATTAATGATGGATTTGGACTAATTTTTAAGGAATTTTAAAACTGCACAGATGTTTGTGAAACCGTGTTACCAGCTTATCGTTGTATACAAATAACAAAGCTCACCTTACTCCCAACACCTTTATTCCCTCATCAAGCAAGAATGCACACTAATGATCTATTCAAAGAAAATCTTTTGAGTCTTGATCTAATTGGGCTTTTTTGTTGTTTTGGTCCATGGCATGCAAAGCTAAATATCTAGCACACCATAATTATGAGTTTGTAACTCATGACATAGCCTACCATGAGCATGCATAACATTTGTTATTAATTTGTTTTTACTGAACAATTGCTTGAATCATGGAGGAAGTATTATTGTTACAATTTTTTTTTTCGATTTGGTACATCTTTTGTTGACTGTCCGATTCTGAATTGGGCTACTGAACAGGGGCAGGTTGCAACCGCCAACATCTCTGTGGTCAGGCTATGGATATTTTGTTACAGGTCGTTTTTGTTAGAGGGGAAGGGGAGCCTGCGTTATTTGAAGCTTGTAGGGGTCTTATCCTCTATCTTTGAATTTGTAATTTGAGGCTGCTCAAAGAACAACATCCTGCACTTAAACGAAAGTTACTCGTTTGCAATGTGCAGTGCTGATACAGTAGATGTACTTTGTAATACTTTGAAATGTGTAGTTATGCAAGCATTGCACCTGTGTGTGTAATGATTTTAACATAAAAATAGCGTATAAATGCATGATGGCTTGCAAAAAAAATGTAATAAAAGTTGGACTATGATTTTATTGTATAATAGGCCCTACTATTACCAGTTTTCATAAAATGTATGCATGCTTGAGGCCAGTGTTTCTTAACTTGTGGTCCAAAGATGGATTCCATAACTGATTGCCAGTGTGGGTAGAATCAACAAATATTTGTCATATTCTAGCTTTAATAAGTAATTTGATTTTGTGCACCTATAATTGGTTGTAATGTATAGAGTGTGTCTCAAAATCGTAAATGGTTTTGCGTTTGATAAGACTCCTACTGAACAATCATGTTTTATACGATTGAGTTACCTCCACAATTTTGAAGCTGATAAAATTATTTGATTAACAGACCCACGCGTTTGCAAAGTATGTGAGCATTATTCAATATTGTTGTAGTGCTCAATATAAATCACTTAGCATTGATGATAATCGTCAGATGAAGGTTCAACAGGTACATTTCGTTATACTGTATGTACATGTACATCGACGATCATAAATACTCCTACTCAAGATTGTGTGTTGTTATAATGTAGAGTTGTAGACCCCACTAAAATACTGCAGAAGGCCTACTCCTTAGTAATTAGTTGATGTTTGCAGGCTGTTTTATCTATGGTTGACCAGTGCTTGGATAATTAGCCACCCATAGTGCGTTTGCCTGTTCGTTTGGTACATTGGAAGATAGAACATCCTTCTGTGAGCTTACAGTGTTTAAAAGCAAAAATGTTTGCACGTTTTAAGTGATCCATTAAGATGGATGAAAACCAAGGGCTTGATGGCACCCTTCTTCCTTGGGATAAAATATTACGATGTTATTGAAGAGTATGTACTTTGTCAGGCTTTTAGTTTGAGGTTATTGATTCTGCTCAAGGTTAAAAACTAAATCTGTAGGTCGAATCAATCACTTGTAACTTTTATACTGGCCGGTTTAGGCCATGGTATACGCAATGAATGATTTCATTTGAAAGCAGGTTGGCTAGCTGAAAAAGTGGTCGTTTTAAAAGCTATTATCAGGTTCATTCATTACATGTAACAGTGCATTTAATTCACATTCGCGATGATCATAGCCATATTCTTGCAGAATTGTAGACATTAATTTTAATCTATAGAAGATATCTGTCCATCAATGCTCAACGATTTAGAATTAGAGACTCCGTACACGTATACCAGTAAAATAGTTAAACTGTATAAGTTAATATAACATAGGCTACAGGAAGTTAAAAATGTTAAAGCTGATCAATAATATTGTGAATTTCGTTGATACGTGAGGATTCATTAAATAAGTCAGTTGAATGGTTTCAACAAGGATCATTATGTGAGTTTATGTGAATACAATATATTAAAGCTAGTCAATATTTAATGTTGTGGCAGTTGCATTGGGTGTTTTGAGTCGTTTGTAAATAAAAAAATGTTATGGTTTAAACAAGGATTTCCAATAGCTTTCTTCTGCTGTTGCATGCCCCTGGTAAAAATAAAATTCTATGTTTTTTTATTCTTATATTTGGCCCATTGGTTTCTAACTTTCTATTGATGATAATAAGATCATAGAAAAATCCTGTTGTTTTCAATTGGTTTGAGCTGTTTTAATTTATTGTCCGATGACCCAGCCAATTCATTCTATGATCCAGTCAATACAAAAATCAATAAAAAGTCTGTAGGATGATAGAAACCAATACTAGTAAGACGAATAGATTTTCTCTGTTTTTCTGCTAATCTATGTTACTGCTAATTTAATGAAAAATGCATATAAAGAGCACTACAGAAGTCAAATTAAATATCATATAAATGCATGTGATGACATTAATAAATTTGTCAAAGATTTCAGCAGCATTGAAATAGTATCTATTTGCATTTTTGTGTGGTTTTTCCTGATCTAAAATTCCATAGAGAACAATCTTGAATAGAGAAATTCTATTGGTCTTGTTGGTTTCTATCATTCCATTGACTTTTTATTGATTTGTATTGGCTAGATCATTTGACAATAAATTAAAACAGTTCAAACCTGTTGGCAAATAGCATTTCCAAATATGCTAATCACCGGTTTCGGGGTCATTATGCAACTGGACTGACTTTCAATTCTTTCTTCTCATGTTTGGTCAATTACTGGCATTCCAATTAGCCAATTGCGGGTCAGGATTCCATAGGTATTCAATGGCCTCATCCACATATCATGTGAGAGGGATTTTCCTATATGCAAAACCTACTTCCCGGTGGGAGTGTCCGTGTGTGCAATATTATCAACAAAACAAATAGAAAACAATACCATTTTTTTATTATCCTATGGTCAGCAATAGTCATTCAATGGGCCAAATAACAATAAAAAAATTGACTTGGGTTTGCACCCGCCCTGTATTTTGCTAAAAACTCAATTTGCGTACCCATGGCAATTTCCAATTCTCAAGAGATATTTGCCGGACTTGTCGTAGATATGCAAGTTGTGTATAGCTAGTGCAAATATTAACAGATCAAACTAAAAACTCCCGACATTTAAACAGACCTACATGTATGTCCTCAAGACCAATAACTGACCTCGGGCGTGGATAAATAAAATTTATAAACAAATCGTTTACTCTCCAAAACAAATATTGAAACAATTCAAAACGAGGTGGGACCTGCTGAGCCCTTGTCAACATGGACTTATTATCATTATAAGACAGGGATTATTTTCAACATTTAAATAACATTTTTATGAGTGTTCTAAATACGAACCGAGCAATAGTATAGCATAGTAATGAATCCATTAAAAGCGCATACATGTAGTTAATGCTGCGTGTTGAGGCATTAGCCCCTCAGGAATTCTTGAACTTTGTGGCATGCATTCGTGTCATTACTTATTCTTACGAAATTTCCCTTCAGAAAAGTGAAGTGAAATGTCAGAATTTGCTGAGGAAGGTCGGTTGCATGTCGTCGAAAATAAACAGTCATTCGTTAGTGTCAAGACGGCACTTTTATCGATGGTCTCAAAACTTTTTGTTTGCGTGCACATGAGCAAGACGAACATTCTTTTGTATGTGTTTTTTTTTTCGGCCTTGCTTATGGCCCTACCATTTGTCTTTGACATTTAATAGTTTCATCTCCCCTTATAATGAATGTCTATATTGCTAGGGTTGAGCTTTTAAGGTCTGGTGAATCTTACCGGCACGTAAACGGTGCTTGTGCAACAGACCAAATTTTAGTCGAAATTGCACTTTTTTATGATGAATGCCACTGGGGTGATATATAGATAAGCTCTGTCTTGAGGCGTGTGAAACTTCGTGTAAGTACTAATAAGCGTCTTCGTTGGTTCATTCAAAGAATCCAAAGTCATCAAGTATACCTGAAATTGAGTTGTTGGAATTCTTAAAAAGGAAAACAATGGCTGGGAATGTGTGCCAGAGTTCAATTTCAGCAATAATATTGCTGAAACATTGAACTCTGTTTTCTTGGGCCTAGAAGAGTTGATGCTTTTTTTTATACAAATGATATTTTTTAAATGTTTCACAGTGTGACATTTTGCTAGTTGTCATTCCAGTTGTCATAATAATAGGCTGACCATTAAGACGAAAAATTGTTAATTGCACATTACAACTATTTTTTTCCAGCGAAACATTGTTAAGTATAAAAGGGTGTTGAAATCTTTGGATTTGGCAAAAAAACTTGCTTTAAATGGCAAATGCGGTATGAGTTTGTAAAATAATAAAAAAAATAATATATCCATATTTTTTACATTAAGACTTGCGTAGCCTACTTGACGATGTTTGTATACCACAACAACAGTCAATGACTATGAATATTTACTACATTTGCCCTAATATCCCCAAGTAAGGATAGGCTATTATTTTCAAAACATATCTTAACTTCTCCCTCATATTTTTGCCATTCTTTCTAATGCACCTTAGATTGGAAACGAATGGATATCACTGGCCCAACCTGGATCATGAAAGGCCCTATAGCAAGTTATCATGCAGCTGATGAAGAGTTATGGAGGTCGATATGTTTTTCAAATAAATAATAATAAAAAAAATTGGTGTTGATCTCATTAATATGAATCTCTTACAAAATAACATTAATTATTTATCGATCGTTTGTTTAGCTGCATTTCCACATTTCCAATTTGTCTACTTGTTGTGCCGTTTATGAAGTAAATAAATTTGAGCTGTTTTCAAGAAATGCCATTTAATAATCGGTGGTTGCATGTTAACATCAATTACACGAATTTAGAGTTCTGAAAATGTTGAAATTCCAGTCAATTTCAATAAACGTGCTGCAGTCATGCAAGACTATCAATTTGAAATCTGTAAAGAAGTTGTTTGAATTGAACGTGACGCATTCGACTCACTTTGTCAAACAAGTTAAAGCTGAAAATCCGTTCATGCATAACCCAACCTTATACATGTATATAGTAAACGCAAGATTGAAATCAAGCAATAGATGCTGACATAAAATGGTTATTTTAAACGTCAGATTTACAAGCGATTCTTGGGCTTTTGTGGGTTTACAATATACTGTACATGTATATGATAAAAAAAGTAAAATTATGTAGATATAGGCAATTGCAAACGAACAACTAATCTGGAGTACAGACTGCACTCTCACATGTATGAATTATTTAAATTTTATTCATGCGCGCATGCCTCCGCTTTCTAGAAATGTTTCATATTTTGTTTTAAAAGCGACACTTTCATAACGATATTTTGAAACTATATCCAGAGTGTTTTGCCCACTTTTGCCGCACTCCTTAAAATTAAAAAAAACTAAGTAAAAATCAATAGCTTTATATATTGTTTCATAAATGCGTATATGAACACGACTTTGACATATTGCTGCGATAAATGTGTTTGAGGTCAGACAGACAAACGTACTTTCTTTCAATTATGCAATAGAAGAGAAATTTGGTTTGACTTTGCCATGCAGGGTGCATTCTTGTAATCCTATGCGGCGAGTAGAAATTGGCAGACTGTTCTAAAGACTCCCTCTGCGGGCTTAATGAATTATGGGCCCATTAGAAGGTGTTCATTGAACATTTTTTGATTATTATAACTGACGTTTCAAACAAACGAAAATCGTGTTTGGTATTTCAACTTTCGAGACTATGTGTGTCTCATAACGGGCACGAGGGCTTTACCAGCAAATGTCTGGGGGAACAGAAGTAATAAATATTGTTTTCCAAGAACACTGTCGTTTTCAACCCAGTGGTTGAAACTGGAGGGGGCCAAATTCTTGGCGAATCTGAACAAAAACAGACTCATTGCTATTTGTTCGAGTGAACCTGGCGTTCATATTTTACAATCCTGTTGCACTTCATTCGTAACTTGTATTTCCTTGTCCGTCTACAAGTAATTGAACCGATATATTGCAAAGGCAACTGTGTTTTAACACTGAAGAAGTATATCATCGGTTGGCACATTCAGAATGAGGAGCATATAAAAGCTAAGAAGAAGCCAACACACTGGGCTGGTTGATTCGGGCTATAACCCATACTTTGCCTTATAAAATATGTACAATTTTTAATTTAGTCTCTCCTTTGACCCTACTGCAATGTATAGGAATTATCTGTTAATGGAGCTTTTCTTGATGCTATTATGATTTTCAAGATTACATGCTTTTCATGTTTTTAAGAAAACTTTGAATTTAATGACTAACGTCCATTGGCTCGCGGGCCACTTTCGGCCCACGGAGGTGATTGTGATGGCCATTTGCTCTATCGCTTATTCAGTAAAACCCCTCTTAGCTAATCTAATTGGACCGGTTAAAATATTAGCTATAATAGAGGTTATAAGAGGGGGTTAATAATCACTATTGCACCAATGTCCGGTCTAAAATGTTTCATAACCTACAAGAGGTTATTTGCTAATAGATGATTGGCTAACGTGGTGTATAATATACAGACCAAATTACATATGGAAATTTCTATACATTAATCAGTCTCAAACTTCAACCGAATCTTCATGTTCAGCTTTTCATTGAGCTAAAAAAATAGATATAAAACTTCGTTTTTGTTCCTAATTACTCTCGAATCCCCAAAGGCCTAAATTTTATATTTAAAGTTAATGCATGTCAAATATACAGAGTATATTTTTTGTAGATACGTAGCTTTCCAGTTGGCAACAATTTCATCTTGGTTTTGACTTATTAAGATAATTGAAAAATCTACATGGTGCTGAGAAACCCGATTATTACGATGAAGTTGATGTTCTTGAATGTAGGACACAGCTTCTGTGATTCAAACAAGGATACAGTTAACAACGGGGATTGCAGCTTAATTGGAAAAAAAATATTCGCTGAACAAATACAATGTAGAAGCTGTAGAAGGCAACTATATAGGATTCCAAATGGGTTTGTTGTGAAAGGCATGTTGATTTACCCATCATTCCGAAGCTACTGCTATTTGCACGTACAGAATATGACATTGTCGGATAAACAAACATGGGCAAAGTCAGGTCAAAAGTAAATGTTGGCGTGCAAGAAGCCATGGTATTTCCCCCCTCACAGTGCGTCATTAGTGAGGGAATGTTTGTGTAAATATAATAATAATGGCTTTCATGATTTCATTTGTATAATTATTTGAGACAGAGCATTGAGAACGGAAACGCAAATAGTGTAGTCCGTGAAATTGTTTGGATTCAGCTTTCATTTTCCGCACATAAAGAAACTGCAATAATAATAACTTTCGGAGAATTGGAGTTGTCCATTTGATTATTGCGTTTTTGTCATTTGTCAAAGAGCAATGCTTTTCAACTTTTTACCGTATTTGTGAACCATAGCTGCACGATTGGAAATTGAACTGCAATATTCATATGTCATCGTCGAAGCAATTGCAAACTGCAGTGTGTTGGATGTTATGCTTTAAATGTATTTGCCATCTCTGATTAATAAAATCATATTTGGATGACCTCATATACAGTATTTACATCTACTGCTACAATTCAATCGTGATCATAAATGTCTGAGGTTATTTATGTAGGAGCAGAACAGCTGGGCATTTTAGACTTTTTAGGTCTACTGGGAAAGAGTTACTGATTTTATGAGCATGTATACTATATACTGTAAATAGGATTTTATCCCTTTTAACGATAGGCTTAGGCCGGAATTCATAGTCGTATAAGTAGTACTTATTTGTATACTTTTAACACGCAAGTAGTGCTTATTCGACGACTATGAATTCCGGCCTTAGAATTTACGGTGGTCGCTTATTTATTGGCATCATGCACTGCAAGTATTGCTTTTGCAATGTAATTTGAACTGCATGGTTAAAAACTTTGTTATAACAGATGTGGTTAATCAGTCATATCTAAATCCATATAGTATATAAGCTTTCCCTATACATTCTCAGAATCTGTTGTCCATCCCCCAAGATTTATAATAATACCGTTGGCCTCTGGAGCAAGCCTTCCTTATACCTGCAATGTTAAATTTTCAAATTTTTAAAAAGCTATGTTCTCCATAACTTACAATAAAAATAAATTAATGCGAAAAATTGCTTAATATTCCTCACCTTTTTGTGCATCCAGCTGGCTATTTCATCAAATTCAACCCCATGAACTCATAATTACATAAAGGGATTTGTTAGACATTAATTAGCTGCCACCTATATAGCGGTCAAATGATGATACCACTTTCCCAAAAACATTTATTTAAAAAATAACTGGCGGAAATACATTTTAAAAAATATAACCTGCTGGATGTACCAAAACGTAATGAATATTGAGCAATTTTTTTCATGATTTTATTTTTATTTGTTTCCTTCGCAGACAGTTTTGTGAGTTTTAGAATACTGAATTGCGATGTTTTTACTGTTGATACAATGTACTTGATGTTTTTGTTTTCAGGTGCTTGTTGAACTTTCCTTGGCATTTTTCGGTCAGCATATGAGGTAGGTTAACATTTCAATTCCATATCCTAATCACCGATTTATCACTGCATGATACTTCTTGCCTTGTCTTCCTGAGAGCATATCTTGTTTGGCTTTGTAGGTTTTATATTTTATACTATGACGCTTCAAGCATTAATTGCGAAAAAGTAGCACACTATATTGAAAATGGTGGCAACGCGTTATAAGATACTTTTATCCGTGCAAATCATCTCAGACAGTACTATTTTGTCACTGTACGTTACGCGTTGTCTTATCAGCTTTGATAATTGCTCTGTTCATAATTATCTCATGCTAGCAATCTTCACTTTATTGCAAAAAGCCCTTTTTGGGTCGATATTTAGCTTCTCTTGTTTTCATTTTTTTTCTTCTCTTTCTCTTTGTATCACCCAAACGTGCTATGTGCGGGGGAAAATTCTTTTTAAGATTTCAAGCAATTCCCACTATTTAAAAGCCCAGAGGAGAGAGTGGATGAAATTAATGAACCTTTAACTTAACGCCTATACTTTTCAAAGAAAAGATTGAAGCATTGACTGGGGGAATTAACTAAAGGTAGACCTTTTTATACAGATTTTTCTGGGGGGAAAGATGTGCAAAAACCGCATTGGGATTCTGACAAAAAAAAAACAAGTATACATGCAATGTGATAATGTACCAATATTTATATATATATACATGTATATGTACATGCATGTATAAAAAGTGTATGTTGATGTTCTGGTGCGTTATGAAATAAATATTCATCCATTTCTTACCTGCATGCTGCACATTAAAGCGTAGGCCTAATTTGCTTCCAGTTTTGGAATATTTAATTACATATTGACATTATTTTTCTTACTTAAAATGCAATTAATTGGGTAAAGTACAAGCAGCATAATTTATACGAATGGGATAGGCCTACTATACATGTATAATTTTAATTCATCGTCCACTTTTTATGGCCACTGTCTAATTGGTTTTGATATTTTACGTTCTATTCGTGCACTTCTTGAAAGTAGCCATCGTCTAATAAAAACTGAAAAAAAAATAGTATTGTCAGCATAAATTCTGTGGAGTGAAATTAGATTGGTAAGAAATGTAGTTTTCTCACATCGACTATATGGTGGAAAAGGGGTGGTAGAAAAACTTTTTTATCCTTATATGGAACGACTTATGACAGGAGATGTCTGGATCTCCCTTCTTGGTCCCTTCGCTCGCTTTTTAAATGGATGACATATAACCAACCCTCTAAGGAAAACTGCCAAGATGTCGCAAAGAGATATGACAACATGAAATGTTTTGATATTTTCAAGCCAAAGCTCTTGCTGATTTCAGTTTTTAGCCGGAATGGGGAATGCACATGGGGAATTACGTTGGAACCTGTCCATAACATATTTGTCACAAAAGGCGTTAAATGAAATCTACGGGGTCCAGGATTCTTGCAAAATTTCAACAAATGTCAAGACTTAACATTGTCCAACTCTTTTGCTAGCTTTTACCAGAAGTGTAAATATAGCGAGGTTTCCACTGGGTTTTTTATTGCTTGTGCTAATAAGCTTGTGCAATAAATGTAGCTCCTGTTTTAGCTTCACCTGAAGTTAAAAGCTAGTTTGCTGAAAATGTGGTAGCTTACTGAACTACAAGTAAACATCATTACTATCATATAACATTCCCATTTTACTTGAATGAAATTTATGAAAATAAAGATTCTAGTATATATATTAGGATATACAGTATGTTAGCAATTACTGATTGCTAAATACAGTATAACTTGGTATGACCTCTGTATAGTGACCACTTTTCATAAATTGGTTTTAATGCTCATATACATGTTTTCCTTCATAAAAATTCTCTGTATATGACTACCTGCATGTAGACTGTATACAGTGATCGAATTTGGCAATTTTTTGGGTATCCACCTTTAGAAGATTTTACTGTATTTTCATATCATGTCATGCCAATTATGTTTGCAATCTTATAGTGGCTGCTGCCATATGTTTTTCATATGCATGGATGAGCTAGTACAACCTAACCTATAACTTTGGATGTGTTGAGTTTTCCTTTTGTGCAATTTTGCAGTCGTCGGAACAAACGCGCATTGTTTAAGGTGTCATATGTCTTAAAGGGTAATTTTATATTTTGAAGTTATCTTGATGCGTTTGTTGATTCCATGCATAGTTTTTGTTGTTTTGGATTTTAATGCTGTGCAGATCTAAAATTGCTGATAATTTCAGCCAAGTTATTTCCTTTTTATATTTACTCGTGCTTTAAATGCAAGCACGAAAATACGTATTAATTGCATCCTGGTTGTTGATTTGCCTCTCTATAAATTGTCCAATTAATGCATTTCTAACTAGCTAAGATATGCCAAATAATCCATGCAGTTTGCACTTCTCCTATTCATGTTTCGAATTTGTGTTAGAAGATGGCGTGGTGTGCTTTAATCCATTTTCTTCGCCTCTTTCCTCACAATGTTCCTTGTCAAAGGCGAACACTGCCCTCAGTATTGAAAACACGCTGCAATTCTTGTAGGCCTTCATAGAAATCGAGTTGCTTCTACAATGTACGAGTATGGCAGATTGTTCCCTAGCAATGAGACGTTGAACAGCTTTTTTGGTCTACCTTTGACGACAGATTCAATATTTTCCCGCGGTGTAAACAAACTCTTTGTGAACTGAAATACTGGTTCAATTTCTGAAAAAAAAATCTTTTTTTTTATTACTTTTTCAGCATATTCTGAGGACCAAAACAAAATAAAAACAGTTAATTATATTTGGATCCTGCCATTTATGTTACACCCTCTTGTCATACTCCTGATCAAACCTCAGACTATGTTTGAGCCTTATATTTGTTGCCAAATCACTTTCACCGCCTTGTCTACTGCATGTAAACAAAATAATGTCGAGCAGTTGAGTAAAATTGAGTAGAACTTGTTTAGAAAAAAAAAAACAGTGAAAATAATTCAACGATGATTTTTCAAGTGTTCTTAATTTTGAAAGTTGTGGCTAAACAGGTACAGTAGTACCTGTCTAAAATAATACTCTTGGGACCAGGGAAATATATTATTTCAGACAGGGTCATTTGTAAACTTGCTATACAGTGTATACAGCTGCAAAATAGGGAATTTCCCATTTTTTTCAATCCTTATACATGTAGGCTACATGTATAGATGAGTCAGTAGTTATTGGATATCACAAGCTTCCATGTTTGACATTTTTGATTCCATATTTTGAGTTTCATTGCTGATATTCCCTTAAAAAAATCATTGGGAGCAATAAAAAATTATTAAATATCACTTTATGGAGGTTTATTATTTTATATATGGGCCCCAGGTCGGGACCGTCACATTTGATTATTTTACACAGAATTATTTTAGACAGGTTCTACTCAGTAGGGGCCTACCTAGTTTTGCCTTCATGCACATAGTCTCACAAGACATGTCTCATACCACCTTTAGTGCCCATGTTTGGCAAGAATTTCCTATTTCAGAATACTGGACAGTGTAATAAATGCACTCCCAATTAAGGCACGTATACCCTGCGGTGGTAGATCTTGAATTAACTCCCAAGAAAATAGTGATTTAGAGCATGCAGTTAAGCTGCACCATGCATGCAGCTATAGGGACCCAGCTAGAACTTTTCTATTTGTCTTTGTGATATCTAATATTTTGGTGCATGAGAGAGATTAACAAAAGTTTGCTCATTTTACTAAACATCCATGGTATTATTTCATTGTATACTGTTATCTATAAGACGATATTCATACAGTGCGTATGATGGGATTTTAACAACATCCTAGTCTTGAAGAAAACTCGTTTTGTGTGTGCATGCAGACACAAACGACGTTAAAAATTACACTCATTTATCGTCATGAAATATATGCCTATATTCTTGTGGTTCAAAAACGCGTAACATTAATCGTTGTTTTTTTTCTTCTTTTTTTCTTAATCTATAAAGGGCTTTTTCAGTCTCTTGTTTTATGAATGACTTTTAAAAACATTTCATATCATTCTTTACCACGTATGTTATTTTTTACTTTTATCAGTTTTTTTTCTCGCTTGATATATTGCAGTCATGAATCCCTCTTCTACCATCCCAAGTGTCTGTTCTTGTCACGCGTTATAAATACGCTGCAACTTCCATATTCAGACCTGGGTTATGTATATAATTTGAAATTAACTGAAGAGTGAATTTTTGTCTCGCCTGGTGAAGTGTGAAATTTGGATTAAAAAAAGCGGCAATTGATTACCCTTCATGTTTGTCCTGAAGGTGCGAGAGCGTAAATTCAATTCTTTGCTGCATTATTTGCCTTAAAAGGATATCGTATTTGTCATATTTCGATGCCAGAACGCTTCAAGTCTAGTTATTCTAGAAAAATTGCAGATGGCACTAATTTTATCTCTTACAACAGGAAACTAAGCATTAGCTCGAGTGCCTATTGACGTTTTTCAGTAATATTTTCTTGGAAAAATTGAAGCACTATATGTATGGTGAAGCAGACCATTTTAAAATTGCTTATGTCTATACAGAACACACCATATATAAATCACCATAAGAGTCGGAGTTATTGCGAAATGTTCTAAATAGAGTAAAACCTTATAATAAACTCAAAATCTTATTAAGGGACTCCCATAGTCCTATGGAATAAAATCCCTTGGATTTTGGGCTATCGTTTAAATTGGTTCCATTGCTTGTCTCACAGGATTCATTAGCATACTCCATAATCTTATTATTAAGGGAGTCATCCCACAGTCCCATGGAATAAAATCTCTTGGGTCTTGTGTTATCATTTAAATTGGTCCCATTGCTTGTCTTACAGGTCTCATTAGCATGCGCCAAGCCCATTATCTTTCTATATATGAGACTACTTGAGATTTTTCACTTGAACTAACTCTCTCAAATCCCCAAAAGTCATTATTTTATATTTAAAGTTGATGAAGGCCAGCGTATCATAGTGCATGGTTTCCCCGAATGGGATGGGTTAAAGGTGTGGGTAGGCCTACTTGGGTGTTGGCCATCACTTCACTTTTTGTGGTGGGTTTTGCCCCGCGGCTCAAAGAAGGTTGGGCACCCCTATTTTGACGCGTTTTAGGAGATTTTGCATTTTGACAAAGAAGTAATTGTCAAGTCTAAGAATATCCCTACATCATATAATCTTGATGTTTCACTGTTGCTAAGGAGTTAATACATGTACGTTTCCCTGTTGTTGTTTACTCCAGAGACTAACGCATATTGCACGCTTTACCGTATTTTTCGTCATTCTAGCGTGTTTCTAAGCCCGTTGCTAACAAGTTGTTGGGGGATTTGTAAGTCTTTAATCGTCTTTAGGGAAAAGTTCTTAGAGCATATAATAAGGAGCAAAGAGTTGTTCGCCAATTAACCTCACGCCAAATTCGACTAAGTTTCTAGCTGACGTTAACGATCTGCTTTCACAACCATTAGGAGCTATAACCATGTTGAACCTATTGAAAATCATTTATTTCTGTCGCCTGCATTCACGCCCTTGTACTACTCTCTTGTGTTCCTCACCTCTCCGCAACACACTCTATAGGAAAGCAGCATTATGCTCTCCAGAGATGAAATACAAGGCAAAACGATGTGAGAAGATAGGAAAAAAGGTTGAGGGGAAAAGGCCGAAGAAGCATACCAACACTCAGCCAATTAATGGACGGAGAGGGGATTGAAAGCTACGAAATCCCATTATCCGTCATGTTATAATGCAATTAGAAATCCACATTCGGCGCGGAAATTATTGCAACCGAGGGAAGATTCGTGCTACAATTTCCTTCTCCCTTCTGACTTCTTCGCATTCTGGTGCTCGACAATTTTTTTTTCATGCCAAATCTCGTGAAAATGCCTCTCCCTCCTACTCTTAAGTATCCATCCCAGGAAATCAATCAAGTTTTTCAATTTGGGGAGTTTGCAGTGTCGATGTCTCTCCCATTGCACTGGAGGACTACGAAATTGATGTTTTGACTTGGGATTGCTTGTTTTCCATATATCCTTTTTGCTTAGACGAATGGTAATTTTTCACTTTTTCGGAGTATTTTCTTGTTTTTTGGTCGCATTTTGCGTTTGAATCTTCTGGAACTTGTAGGCGCAAACACCTGAAGATTGATGCCTAATCTGAATGATTCAAAACGACTGCGGTTTGAAGCATCAGAACGATTTAACATAACAATTGCAATAACCAACTTTGATAGTTTATTCAATCATTCATGCACGTTTCATGGTTGTATACCTTGTCACAATTGGTGTTCTGAAATACAAAGTATGCAACCATGAAACGTGCATGAATGATTGAATAAACTAATACTATAGCTTTAAAAATAATAAACTTTAATGTTATTGCAATTATTATGTTGAATCTTTCAGATTTGGTATCAATCTTCAGGTATTTGAGCCTACAAGTTCCAAAAGATTCATACGCAAAATGCGACCAAAAAACAAGAAAAAAACTACGAAAAAGAATTTTCAGAATTTGTAATGGGGTTTCAAGTTACCAATTGCTATCCTAGATACGTGTATGTAGCAAATTCTATTTAAAGGTGTTCATGATCACATTTATTGATGCCAATTTAAAGGCGCTCAAATACACTATAAAAGTGCTGCATGATGCAAAAAGTTTTATATTTTTTATAACTTATAACACTTATTGCACGATTTTATTTCCTATAGAGTGCACTAATTTATGTAGAGATATGAAAAAGTAGCTATATCTGTGGCTTCTTGAATTGCATTACATCGAATATGCAATGGCTTAATACTCATCTATGAATCAATCTCAATGCTTAAATCTGTATAATCAGGAAACTATACATGAAACTATAGTGGATTTCGACTCAGTTGCAGGCAATGGTATATAATGTATTTCGAAGTTATGTGTCCCACTTTTCAAACGAATCCCATTTTGTTACTGTTATTGTTTCACGATTGAATTTTTATCGGTTATAAAGAACGTTTGTTCCCATAAATAAATTGTATTTCATTGAATCCATCCTCATAAGCTATTAATTTAACTGAAAACTTCACTGACATACTATAAATGAGTGGGTTATTGAATTCTCTGTGGACAATTAATGTCAGTTATCGTACATGGTGAAGTGTTCAATTATGGAATTGTACTTCATTGAATCATTGTCAAAAGCATGGGAGAATTGAGTTTTCATTGCAGATGCAATCATGTTTTCAATAGATATTTTGAATTCATTGTAAACCTGCATGTTTAAGATCCTCATCAGTAAGTTGTTTACATGTGCTTACGACCGTCTGTTATTGATATTGAAGTTGACTGTTGCCTTGCCAAATATCTGAAGAAGAAGTGCATAAAGAAATTGTTAAGGAAATTGGCTTTTTAGTCCTAGAATTTGTAAATGCGTACCTTACTGGTTTGATATACTGTTTGATGATAAACGTATCAAACAAAGCTCTTGGTTTGCTCTCCATCCGATCAGAAACCGATGTCAACAGAACTGGACATGCAAACGTCAACAATCTTTACATATCGTTATCTCGGTGACAAACTATGCAATATGCATGTACAATTAATTCAACATGCGAGACTTTGGCTCGTTGCAATTTTATCTCTGCAAGCCGTCCTGAGTGACACGTAAAGAAAATATCCATTTATATCAGCGAAATCGCACGCAGGCTTTGCACATGTTAGACATCTGCTGGACAAAGACAACAAAGGTTATCATTCATGTCTTTTCTACTGAATAAACAAGTTTGACGTTTTCTGTTTTAAGTGTCGCTGGAGTCCTGCTTTAGTTTTGTGACCGCCCAAGATGGAAGAGATAGAAGGCGAAAGCTTTTTATGTCTCCTCTAGGGGCTTTGGGAGAATAAGCTGGCTAGGTGCATGTTTCGTGCTCGTGCACCACCCAGGTAACGAGATGTTATAAAAGTAAATGGGTTACCTGAGCACTTGAGATTTTAGCCGTGCTTTTTATTATTTCAGTGCATTCCGTTTTCCCCAGAACATAAATGCGTAGAGCATTTTTGATATCACTTTGATAAAATTGCCTCTTGCGAGCCTCGAAACTGGACCCCGGACACCGCCACCACCAACCACCACCCTTCCAACTTTCCCTGCGCAATTTGTTGGAATGTGCCATTGATGTAATGTAAGGGATGCTTCCATTGTGAAAGTACATGCACCATTCCTGAATCCCCCTTCCTCACATACTTTCACCTATATGGGCAAGTAAGTAATCAAAGCTCAAACGAGGATCTTAGCAGTTTAGCGATTTGAACGGTTATGCTTCTTTGCTGCTTAAGCTACTTGGACAGAAGTCATGTTTGAATCGACATACTGTACATGATTTGGAAAGTTTTGTCCTTTATTGGTTTTGACAATTTCTTTTCAATTGCAGCAATGAAATTTCCCAAATGGTTGATATTGAATAATGATAATTTAAATTTCATGAATGAGTGTCATATGAAATTATTATCAGAAATAACAACTTCATGTTTATACTTTTAAGCTTTTGCTGACGTCGTGGTACGAAAATGACACTGTTTTATAGTGATGATTAAATTCAGAATCGAAACGGCTTTGAAATATTTCTTTAAGAAATTGCTAAAAAAATCAAATCATAGTGTTCTTACATTTCCATGTTCTCACAATCTATTTCATTATATAACATAAAGAACTTCATGTTTACATGCAATATCGACAATTTCTTTTGATTTTCTCAGATACGATTTTTAAAATCTACTATATAACTAACCACTTGATTAGGCCTACCATGAAAATAATTTCATACTCATGTTGTGTAAATTTGCTACAGTTGCCAAATGGATTGAAGATCTGAGTATCAAGTCGGAAATGGTGTTAATTGCTCAGTAGTGTCGTGGCAGCAAGTTGGTGGTGAATATGTACATGAATGTATATTATTTCAAGAGTAATGGCAATGTCTGTGGCATTGCTTTCTGGCAAAATGCTGAATGCATCGCGCACTATGCACAGTGCATTCGGTGCACTGCAATATTATAAGTGCACTTAATTCCCCGTGCATATATTTTGGAGCGATACTTGATTTTTAACAGCGTCGCTGTTATTGAGCCCCGGCCGTTCTCAGTATAGCTTCATATTGAATTGTTCGAACATTATATTTTAACAAGCAAAAATCCCCGTGGGTATTAAACACCTACATGTATACTGGGGAAGCGTATAGAGCCAAGTCTGCAGGAAGCGTCAAAATCTTGTTATACTTTAATGAGTTTGAATACGTTTCAGGATGAAATCATATTGCCTTTCACGTTTGCCATCATCAGATTCCTCTATTCCATTTCGGCGTTCAGGGGGAAACAGCAGGATTGATTTATTCTGCCAGCTCCGCAGTATCCATCTTAATGAGAGGAAATAGTAGGTTGATCAATGATAATGCAGACAGGCAGTCATAAATTGGCCTTAAGGAATGGCTCGAAAGATTGTGCGCGCAGGAGGATTCCATAGCGAGAGATGATGGCTTTTTCTGCTTTCTAATCCTCTCGCAAGTTGCCTGTGACACTCCACGGTTGGACTGCTATCCCAAGATGATTCCCCTGCAGGAAGAAATAATTACGTTCGGCCTATAGCTCCCTCGATGATAGATGCTTCGGGTTTGATGTTTCCATTTTCCATTTTTAATTCTGCCCCATAAACGGATGGAATGTGCCATTACAGGAGTTGGAATAGAACCCAAGCATAATTTGTAACGCGGCATGGGGTGGCGAATATGATTTTCTATATGTTTATGCCTACGGCGCTATAGTTTAAGGGAGCGTTTTATATTCAAAGGAGTACGATGCACACGGGGATTTCACGTTGTAAGATTGCATTACAAAGCGCAAAGATGTCTGCATGCATCGTTTCAGCGTTGCGTATAGCTCGGCTCACTTGATATGCCTGATTTTGTATTTTGCTAAATTGTTGCAGCCGTAATTATCCTAGGTGCAAATGAGGATTATGTGCAAAATCTTGGCCTGGAAATATATACTTGCAACCATGGGGACTTAACGAGATTTTGCTTTGCTCGAAACGATTTGGTAAGATTACCCAGAAGACGAGTGCACAGCATTTAACTCGACTTAGAAGGGATTTGGCATATTCGTTTCGTCTGTCGGTGCATTACATAAATGCGGCTGAAATAACTCATGTTGTAAAGTTTAACTTTATCGACAGATATAAAGCTAAATTGAAAGCATTGCTTCTCCTCATGCACCTGAAGACATGTATTTTCCATATGGCACTCAACATGTATCATCTGTATGGTGGATCCAATTAATTGAGATTATGAGTCCACTCCAGCTTATGAAACAGCTATGCTAATGGGACCAAATTAGGCTCCAATATCAAATGGATTTCATTCTGGGATCTTTGGCATGAGTCGAGTATAGTAATACATGCATAAGATCTAGTATTATCAAATTTATGAGATCCCAGTATCCAACTAATAAGGAAATATTCAACAAGATTTATACTTTTTTTATTGACGTAACAATATGGGATAAGCGATGTGGTGTCATGCAATTTGATTTTTTTGTATAGGGGTGGATTCACAATTAATCCCCTATTGTGTAGAACCCTCATGGCAAGGATTTGGCCAGTTTCAATTAAAGACAGTATATATTCAACATAAAAAATCAAAATATGCTATGAAATTTCACCGACCAGCTTTTCACCCCAGCCTTTGTCACTTCAAGCATCGCTTGACAGGACCAAGTACTGAACAGATAAAACAGTTTGGGAGCATGAAATGGCATGAAGCATGGCATAATCTGAATGCAGCATTCCGATTGGGCAATCTGAAAATCCCGCCATCGGGAAACCAATCGGAACGCTGCATTCAAGATAATGTCTTTCATCATGCTATACCAAATAACAGCGTTGAGCATGGATGCATGACATGGTCTGAATTGGTTTCTCGATGGCGAGAATTTCAGATTGCCCATTGGGAATGCTGCATTCCAGATCATGCCATGCCTCATGCTATTCCATGCACCCATCACACTGTTTTTACCCTTATATTGAAAATGCATGGCATGCCAATCGCCCCATTCCGATGCAGTGATGCTGCTTTGACATGCAATTTTTCCTTGCCCTTGCCACTTCAGGCGCCAACTGCTATCAAAGTAATTGAAAGTGGGGCGCATGCATGCATGCGTGGTTCAGATGATTCTGATAATTAAAATGGGCCTCCATACACAGTCATTCGTGACGATCGTTTTCGATAATTGCTAAAACATGGTCGTTATAATGAACGTAGAATGAAATGAAATCGTAAAATCTTGCCCATAACTATTAAAGACATTCGTAGGTACGAAGAATGTGCAGGACTTAGTGCTGGAAGCATCCATAATGGAGCATCATTAAGTGCATCCGAAATTGCTGCCTGATTATGACTTTGACTTTTCATGGGTTTACATCAGACTTTGAAAGACGCAAATGTTCAAATAGTTTCAAAATTGTGATTGTTATATATTAATATCTGTAGGATTATAATTTTGTGTGCGTGATTCTTTGAATAATGGATTTGCTTCTTGCATTCCGTGCAATTGAGTACAGGTTTAATGTTGGTACAAATTCTATTTGCTGTAATAAAAATGCGGTGAATACGAACTTCTTTTGTTCAAATAATGAAATTAATTTTTTAAATGGATAATGTTGCCAATTATTCTGTTTATTAGAAACTTGCTTAAAGCACTTTAAATGCAGGGCAATAGTTGCTTTCCAGTTTTTTTGCTGTACATGCAGATATCTAATTTGGGTGTGTGCTATGATTCTGATGCAGTATAAATTTCAAGAGACAGCTAGTATAGTTTCTTAAGTGTTTTGCTCATGCCATATGGCACTTGCATGCATTCATCCATTTTCCATCATGCCGTTTGTAGCATGTCAAATCCCGCATGTACAGTTTTTACATGTACATGTATACAACAAAACCTGTAAATAGCGTCCCTCTATCAAGAGCACTAACTGAAAGTAGCGATCACTCACAATTGGCACGGATTAATTTTACAGCACCAGCTGAACCTGCAAATAGCACTTCCCTTTAAGTAGCGTACTTTATAGTTCGGACCCAATGGTGAGCGCTATTCACAGGTTTCGCTGTATATCTGCATTTTTAAAGTGTGCACAAACTGCATAAGTGCAATTTTACCTGCTTTTTTTATACCGCTATACACTTGTTCATTCACAAAAAAATTGCATAATTAAATATCTTCTCCATTCATAATACATGTATATTAGGAATGGAGGTAACATTTTGATGTCTATTTTTGAAAATGATTGTATTTTGAAATGCACTTATATTGCATGTACTTTATATAGAATGAGGATTTGTACATCATACGTATTGAATTTGTACGATTTTATAAATACTTGTACCGGAGAGACACCATCATGCAGTTTCTAAAGTGGAATAACATGCATATGATAACTCGTGTTTTCAAAATGCATTCAGGGGCTGCGGTTCAAATAAATATCGAGCGGTTTTGGGAGACCTATAGTTTTCACTGTAGTGAAGACCATAACAGATTCGACTTTTTAAACGACACACCTTAACCGTTTTTTTCAAAGGCTTTTCTAAAGCATAGCTTTCCTTATGTTTTCATTTTGAATTCTGCCTTAATAGCTGTAATAATATTTCGACGCGGTGTTTGGCTCGCATCCCACACCCAAAGTTAATCAGGACTAAAGTTTTGTACACGAGTTTCATCTATAGCTTCGCAAACTTTGTCTATATACGTCCATGATGTTTGCGCCACTTATTATATCGTATGAGGGAATATAGGTTTTCTGCATTGTCTGAAGATTTCGCTCGGGTTATGATGGCAGAATTGTGTTGGGAAATTGTCGCTTCTTATTATACGAAACGCTCGTGTTGTAGGAAAACGTTAATATAAGAAGCAAGCAGGTTTATTGATTCTCTGCTTTTAGCAGTATACACGCGTGCCGCATTGTTTCTTGTAGCTGTTTGGAGCAAACCATGCAGGGTATAGAGAGAGAGAGAATTTCATAACCGTTTTAATTTTCTGCATTGCTAGTCAAGCATAAGCAATATCCATGCTTCCTGGGACGTGAAAAATCTTTATCTGTCCGCTAATCAGCTCGCTGGATCTTGTCGGGAAGCTAGAACGGAATCTGGAAATGAAGACGTCTGGCTATTCTGATTAAATCCCGCATGATAGAGGAATTTTATTGGTTTTACTTGATGCAATACTAAAACCACTGCTCCCTCTGGATTAATTCTTAATTCAGTTTCTTGATGCATTTCAGACCTTCAGGCAACGGGAATGTGGGCTTGACAGTAGATTATATTCTCATTTGTGGAGTGATTGGGCTGATGTTGGCTTCATTTTCTTCATTATTATCAAAACTTTCAATAATGTGCTTTCTTTTACGAGATATGGTCCATTGAACACGTGGGAACTAATATGCGTGTGTGTGGATTTTGTGCAATTGCGGAATAAATTAAATTAAATGTGGGGTTTGGAAGCTATAGCGCAAAATTGCATGTATAGTGAATCATGCTTGATGCGTATTTTAATTGATTCAGCACATAAGCTACATTATATGCATATACTGTATATAATGTACACTGTAGATTACATGTATGTAATAAAAGGCAGTCTGCACATATCGAATCTTTGTAATTTTTCTGAATATTTTGAAGGGTATTCTGATGCTGATAATTTGTATTTGTTTTGATTTGTGTTTTGCTAAACATGCATACACGAAATTTCTTTTTAATTACAAATATGGTAATTAAAAATGATTGCAACAAAGTTTCTATCAAAGAACGGTTTTCTGGGCTCATCAGAGATTAATTTATTGTATAGTATTAATGTTTATTACTTACTTTGTTCAGTATATTCGTGAGCTTGTGTACATAAGTTCATTAAATTAAATTCAAGGAAAATATTTCCTTTTGTTTTGGGGTAATACAGTACATGTACATGTTTATATAGCGCAAAACGCCTAAATTGAGAAGATGGAATTTTCTGAGATTTCGATCGAATGAATAGAAATTTTTGAACCAATGATGGATAAATAACAAGCATAGGAATACAATACTTTAGAAATAGCTGAAAATCTATTATTTTGTGTCTGATAACAGCACTCAGAAATTGCCAAATACTCAGTACATTGTATTCAAATCTCGCATTTATGCCAGCGTTTCTTTACTTTTTACTTAATTTATTCTGTAAATTTAATTACGAAAAAATACAATGCATACATTGTGCAACCAAGGATTGAATTCATCGTTATCTTTTAAGTAATGCTTGCATTTAACTAGCTATGCATAAACAAATCGGATGCTTGATTTGGTGATGTATTTAGGCTTTTGTATTTCTGGTGCTTAATGAAAATGGGTGTATTTTTTATCACGTATACGCAGCACAATCTTATCGATCGAAACATATTTTCGAAAATAAGTTAACATAGAAATGAAATCGTTGAAAGGTGTGTACATTGGTGAAAACGACATAATGCCTCGTGTGAAGCTGAAATGGTAGATTACATATGGCGACGATTTGATTTACTTGTCTGTCTATCAAAGTTGCAATTTGGCAACCATCACATTATTTCCAGCAAATTTGAGCTTTTTTATTGCTTTCATATCACATAACCGCTGGATAGTGTTGCCCGACGTTTTGATATATTACTCAATCGTCTATATATGCGCACATATACCATTCTGTGAATGCAAGCATCGGTTGCATATTTATTTTTATGCTTGATTCTGATATTTCGACAAAAAGTCATGACCATGTATTCTGTTATTTACACACATGTTTTATATTTATTTTTTTATCAAAAAGCAATCAACTCGAGTCTTCTGATGCTATATGATCTTATTGGCCACATTTGCACATAAATAAGGGATCTTTGAGCAATTCATAACTGTCAGGTTGTTGACATTTTCTCATTACATTTTGCTTTTTTTACATTTTTATAAGGAATGAGAAGTCCCTTGCTGTTATTTCTAATATCTAAAAAGTCAATTTATATTGTGAGCCAGCGCAGCCTATTACCGTACATATTTTGTCATTAAAAAAAGTATACGACATCACTGTTGTCAGGACATTGCAGACATGATTTAAATTTATCAGTTTAATATGCTTTTCACCTTTTGGCCTATCACTGCTTTCGTAAAGGGAATTGTTATGAAACCAATGCAGATAAATTGTTAATTTATGATATCACCTCGGTTACTCGAGACGAGAATATTTAACAATTTCGAAACCATAAAATATATGGTGCGATAATGACAAGAATCTGCAGATCAATTATAGGTGATAGTGCTATAATGATAGAAACATCATGAAAGGCTTCCAAACCAAATAATATAATGCACTCATTGAGAAGCTGAATTGCTTCACATTTATCCTCATGAGGGACTTATTTTCTGGGAATGTATACTGGAAAATTCTTGTTTTTAATGCACATACAGTGGCAACTGACACTTATAAAAAACTACCAAGAAATTTGTCGTTGAATGTACCATTTGCCATAAAATTTCTTCAAAACCCTCATTATAGCGTCAAACTTTAGATAAGCTGGTATTTTGGCATTTTAAAAGACAACTTTCTGAAAAAAATGTCTCAGTTGATAACAGCAAAACGTGTTTTATCTGTTGATAACAGTAATTGCATTGTATTTGAAATTAAAATTAATACCCATGACACGAAATTGGCTACCATTAATCCCATATGCTCGGTGCTACCATGTCTAAACAATTGTTAGTACAAGATTTCAGATTAGTTAGCGGTGTCGTGTTTGGCGCCTGGTTAGTGTCTGCTGGACTTAAATTAACCACGGACTTGAGAATCACTCTGGTTTTATTCGAAACTGCTTGGGTGGCAGGTATTATTTAGATAAGCGTTCACGACAAAATATTCAGGGTTGGATGATTCTAGTGCATACAAAGCGAACAGGCTTGGCTTCTTTTATATGTCGTTTTGTTTTGTTTGTCTGAAAGTCACGTGTAAAAATAGCCAATTCGTCTGTGCAGTATAAATTTATAGCTCTAGGAGAGTTTGTTGGGATTCTTTAATGGCAGCAAGGAATTTGGTCGCGTCGGAGAAAGAAACAGAATTAGAAATCAGGACTTTTGTGCTTGGAAACCGTGTTTCTTTATTTCGTTTTTTTTACTTTATATAGAGTTGTTTTGTATCAGCCAAGAGACTGACAAATGATGCTTAAAGGGTTGCTGCGAGAGAAAGAGAAAAAAAAAAAAAAAACCTGATAAATCTATCGTCTTTCTATTTGCCAAAGAGTGTAAAAATCTGTGACGACTCAACATGCAGTATGACATGAATAATTTGGTTGGAGTTAAGCCGTCATCTGAAGACTTGACTTCCCAGTAATCTCGGTTTGGCAATTTCGCATTTCCTCCACATGCATCAAGTATTCAAGAATTGCATTATCGCTACTGGCCTTTTAAATGTTGGCGTGCCGTTAATGTGTCTGGATATGAATTCGGTTCAGGGCATTCGGAAAAAAAAAACTAAAAAAAAAAAACTGGAGAAATGGAAATCATTCGGTGGAAAAAATGTCGTGATGGGAAATGAATGCTTTTAAAGCAAAGATAAGGTTGATATGTGACGCCTATCGAAATCCACGTTGAATAGACGATGTTTTAATTCAAGCACTATAGTTGTATACTAGTTAACTGGTATACAGTTGAGGTATTCAAAAATACACAGTCGAATGTGATATATGTGTGTACTGGTTAACATCCAGTAGGCCCTACAAGACAAGCAAAATGGCTCAGTGATTATAGAGAACATGTGATCTGGATAACCTGGAATTAATTGTCAGGGAAAAATGATCGATTTGTTTTGAAAATGTCTTTGGGAAATGCATCAATCAAATGTTATATTTTCTTTCTCCAGTTATTAGTTACCACAAGTGACAAAAGAGATATAGCTCTGGATCTATTGGGGAGTTCCACCAAGTAATCCATTTTAACATTTTATGTAAATACAAATTTGCCTGTTTTTACATAGGCCAGAATATTTGGAGACCGTATTTTATTATAATAAAACTAATTTTAATTAGTTGAGGTTTTAAATTCAGATATGCCAAGGGGGAAAACTTTTTTAATAGCATTTTGTGTGATCCCAAATTATGTGGCAAAAACACTATTAGGCAAGTTAAGACATTATTGTGAAATTTTTGAATTTTCAGTCGCCAGGATAATCAGGGAAAACAAATTTAAAAGCTGGAAAAGTCAGGGAAATTGAATACAGTAAAACCTGTTAATGTGGCCACTTTTTATAAATTTTAATGCCTACATGTATGTTTTTCTTCATACCACCTGTATGCAGTGACTTAATTTGACCATTTTTTGGGTATAGTCACCTTTAGCAGATTTTACTATATATTTTATTTTTTGTGGAACGTTGTAGACAGCTTAATGCTGATCCTCTTAGCTATAAATGACCAACGCATTTGCTCTTTGGTTTTCTGAATCTTTTGTGTTGGGACCTTGTAATTCTCCTCTGCAGCCATTTTCAGATGTTTCATTTTGGATGATTATGCTGTATACATATTATAGATATGACCAGCTCGATATCACTACCCCAGAGGGTGACCATTAGCCTACATAACATTATGTAATACGCCTTGGAAAGCAGTAATATCCATTTTGGACGATGTTATTGCAGTTCCAGTATAAGGCGCAAACACCAGTTAATTAACTTTGAAACGCTAAAGTCATAACTTGAGACATGCCTATATATACTAGTGCAGTGCTCCTCTAGATATATAAATACGAGGCATTTGTATAATACTCCATAGGGAGTTTTGTAGCTGCTATCTTCTTTACAAAGCTCATAATATGAA